>JACDRQ010000739.1:0-21595 GCA_013841215.1 Hycleus cichorii
AACTGAAGTTTGTCCCGTGGCGACAGATTTTTCACGTGCGGCAGTAACGAGTTGAAGAACCCTATATCCTCGTTATCTTGTTGTAGTTGAGTCCCTAAGTTTTCACCTAATTCCACTATTTTCTTCTCAGTTTCAACTAATTGTTGCGCCGTCTTCACGTGCGGTGTAATTCGCCTCTTGTACCCAGTTTTACTGGCAAAATAATCCGAATTCGACTGAGTATTGGGCGCAGATTCGCTATCTGATGTATTGATTAGCTGATCGGGTTCCGTTAACGACAACCACGTACTTTCAGTACTTGAAGTGTGCGGTGGACTTTGTTTTAAATTTTGCAAATTGCCGGCCATAGGCGTAAATTGTTCTTTCAAAAACTGCAATTTCTGAAAATACGGCCATGTATTTTCGGATTCTTCGGATGCAGCATCTGTTGATCTTGTGGCATTTTTTCGTAAACACTTGCCAAACTCCTGCCGCAAATTCTTCCAGCACATCTTTGCTTCCTTTTCTGAAATAATTTAATTATCGTTGTTTTTATAGTAAGCGATGTAGAGAAAAAATATTATTAAAAATATAAAAAATTAATAAACTTGCCAGGTACTTGAAGTCGTGCTGCTATTTCTCTCCATTTTTTCGATAAAATGTATCTGTTATGATGGTGTCGGTGGCGCTTGTCCCATATCGAAGGGACACCGTGTATTATAGAAATTAACTGATTTTTGTCCATGATGTAGGTACACTCAATAACTGTATTTTTAACAATAACGTTAAGGGCACCAAGGGCATAGATAAGCCAAGATGAATGATTGATGTCGATGGACGATGATCGATGAGCGATGGTTACAACCATAATGCGTATCATCGATTTCCCAGAATGCTAAAAAATTCACTCAAAGGAAGTTAGACGGAGATATACATTGTTGGACTCGATTTACTGTGCGCAGTCTCAGATTTCTATACAGATTATCTCACCACAAATGTTTACAGTATTATTAAAGAACAATACAGAAAGAATTAACTATTATGAAATATTCTTATATATGAGGAAATGTGATACATATTTCTTAACAGCTTTTAAGTGTCATTTTCTAAGATCTTTGATAATTATTGAGAACTAATTGTTATTTTATTTGAGGTGGATCATGCTATATATTTCAGAAACAATTCAAATTCTGCGCTCCTATTGGCTATTGCCTGTGTGCTTTGCAACAAATGGAGACAGAGATATACGGAATTTACACGAACTAGAATATTGCTATCTCTCTATGTGTGAAGAATATTTTGGTTCAAACGAACAATGTTACAACGATGATGACTATTTATCGCGATGACAACATCGATCGAAATGGAGTACGCGCGAAAATTCGAATTTTTAACTCGCGACTTCCCGCTCGTCTTTAAGGTTGCGACAACTTAAAGTAGATTTCTAAAAAGAATATTTCTTCTAGCATCAAACAGTCGTATTATCTGTATATGAAATTTTACAACGATCAAGTGATTAACTTTTTTATATTTAAAAAATTACGAAATCTACAATTTTGTTACTATAATTGATGATAGATGTCGCCGTTATATCTGTCAAAGTTGACAAACGGTCAATGCTATTGTGATTTGTTTACGTTTTGTTCAATTGCAATTATTTAAATAAATCTATTTTTTTCAATTAAAGTGAATTAATGTGGGGGTTATGGCCGAGACGGATTGTGCCAGTGAGAGTGCCAGTTCGATTTGTGATGAAGAACGCGTGAAACGTTTATTTCAAGCTTGCGATGCCAACGGTGACGGTTATATCGATAGGTAGCGAAATTAATCGAATTTATTGTAAAATTAATAGGAATAATTAAATTTCCAGTCAAGATCTACTGGCAATTTGTCGCGAATTGAGTCTGGAGGATTCACTCGATGAATTAATGCTTCAATTGGGTGCTGATGCCGATGGTAAAATCTCATACGAGCAATTCCTCCAAAGGCGATTAGCTTTGAAAACGGAAATTGACGCTATTAAACAACACAATCCGGATAATTCCAGTGAAATTAGTCAAGGGAAATTGGACAGTTGGGAATGGGATTCGGGTGCTAGAGATATGAGTCCTGTACCGAAATTGACAACGAAATCGAACAATAATAAGAAATACGAGAACGATTTTAAAGTAAGTTATTTATTTCTATTAATAATTGATATCGTAATCTAACATTTTACGTGATATAATCCACCAAATATTCCAAAAACCGATATCAGCAATACGATTAGTGTATTCGAAAAATTTCGGTTGTAAATATTTACAATTTGTTTCATAGTTATTACACTCATTACTGTATTTATCTATCCAGATAATCGAAAAGAAACCAAAGCTTTGATGACGCACCAAATTTTGATTGTAACATCTCTGTATGAATTTTAAATGTTCAACTATTTCTGGATTGACTAAATTTGAATGTACTAAATTCACTTGATTTGTACATTCGATGAATTTCCCATAGAACTGTTGTTCACTTGGATTTGTCTTTAAACTAATACCAAAAATACCAATTCCAATAAATAAAAATGTTGATTTAATTGGTTTATCCTTAATATCTTGTCGTACATTGATTACAACGTCTTTATAATCACGATAAACGGCTTTCAAATAATTTAGACGACGCTCGATAAATGTGCCTTCAACTTTCTTATTCAATTTCTCATTGAATCGTTTCAAATTCGTTATTGTTTTCGTATAATTTGTAGAAATATTGATAAAATTCGATAGACGATACATTTTGTCACCAGAAATTTGAGGTTATGTTTGCATCTTTAGTCGAAATTAGCTGAAATGTTACACTTATAATTGTTTAAACAAATTGAAATTAATTAACAACTTTTTAAAATTTCGATTTCTTCGATTTAATTATCCACAATAAAAATCAAATTGATTTAAATTTAAAATCCACATTCTAGAGTTTTAGTAATTTTGTTTGGTGGATTTGTTGAACAATGTTGGTCGCACAATGGCGCCACATTCAAATCGATGTTAAATTATAAAACCGTTCTAATAAAAATTTATAAAAAAAAAATAGAAAAAAGGTCTAATAGGCATTAATAATTTTATGCTATTTTCGATTTAATTTCGCATAAAAACTAAGTTGACTTACATAAATTAAAAATAATTATAGTTGTAACAATATTTGGAAAATTATGAATTAAAAAAAAAATGAATCAATATTTTTCATGTTTTTAATTTAATTTCATCTGTCTATTCCAATTTTTCTATTTATTTTAATCTTTTCCGGCTGTTAGTTTCACTTCAAATGCGCACGTTGCTGTTTTTGTTATGATAATCTTCATCCACATTTTGTTGGTTTCGCGGATTATATTTGTCTTAGGGCAATGTCTCCTGTTTTACTTGGAAAAAATGAATAGAAATTCAGACAAAACAATAAAAATAAATACGAAATAGTAGAAATAAAAACAATTTTAAATTTTATAACTGCCAGTATCAATTCTGAAATTCTTTTTTTCCATGTATTCTATGGATTCTATGTTAGGTTTCGTTTCAGCAAATATTTTATGTCAATATTTACGGTATAGTTACAGAAAATTTCCAATTCAGAGCCGAATGTAATAAAAAATTTAGTAGGCTAAAACAGATATACTACACAAAAATATAGCTGTAGTAAATTCATTCATTTTGTATAAAGTTTTGAATTATCTGCCAACCTTATTGTTCGAGGACAAATAATTTTTTTAGAGAAATGGTTAGTAAAATTTAGATCCTTACATTGGTACCCGTGGGGAATCAAAGTATAACCTCAAATTTTATATATTTTTTATGAATGTTGTTTTCTTACTGTTTTTAATTATTGAGGAACTTTATTTTATTGATTTTATATTAAAAATATCGTTTCATTAATATTTTTTGAGTGTTCTTATGTTTTAGTATTGTTTATTTGAATTTTACCGCTTTGAACTACTTCATAATGTCATTTCAACAGTGACAAATCGAAAAACAATTATATAACTACCAACCTTAAGAAAATAAATTATTCTAGCTAGTACACAAAAAGTATGCGTTTACAGGTACTAAGGCACTATTATAGACGAAAAATAAAAGAAAAAAAACAGCAATATAAGCAATAAATTATATTATTATTGATAATATAATAAATAAGATTATAATGATGTTTTTAGTTTATAAAGTAATTTTATATGCGATTAAAAAAATCCAACCAATAACAAGTATTACCAAAGAATTAATATGAGAGCTATTTGAATAAGTCGGAAATTTGAATTTCTAAAAGTATTTGAAAATTTTTGATAAAGTAACTTTGCCATTATCAAACAAACTCATTAACATCTTTGTTGTCATGATAATCTTGTTAACTGGAGGAACGTGTTGGAAATTTTGAACGATTTTATCTCTTATTAGAATATGATTTATGATGATCGATAAATAACATTTTAAATGAACGACGAATGTTCAAAATAATCAGAAAATTTAATACCAAAAATTGAGTGTTTCCTATTTTGTGATTGTGTCTATAATAGCGCTATTTTGAAACTAACTACTGTATCAAAATGAGCTCATTTCATAGTGTATGATAGAAAATATATTACTTTTTTTCTTAAAGTTGGTAGTTAAATGTTTTTCAGCTAAATTCTTTAATAATTAGCAAATTAAATTGTTATTAATGCTTATATTTGCGGTATTTTCAACCCTTATTTTTTAACATTTTTTTTTTTTTAATATTAAGATGAACAAGTATACTAAATTCACTCACATAATGGAAGATTGGCGACAACATGACGGAATAAAAGTTCCTAATTTTTATTAATTTAATCCCTTACGAATCTAGTAACTTTGCCTATCAGTTCATTATTATTAGTTGATATTGGAATTGTCACCTTATCATAACAAAAGTATTGTTTTTGATGACGTACTTCTAAATCATTGGTTGTTTTAAAACTTGGCGCCTTTATTGAAAACCAAGTATTTTGTTTTCAATGAGACTTGTTTCTATGAATTGAGTTGGATTACCTTTGCGGTATATTTTTGTTATTAAAAGAAAAAAAATTACTTTCTATAAACATGAAAATTCCAAAAATATGTACTTTGATTAGAATTATTGTTAGACAATTTATTTGATTGTTGTTTTTTTTTTGTAATAATGCAATTTAAATGCAATAGGAATTGAACAAACAATAGTTGGCATTGAAATGAATATAATTTATTGTTTTATTAACAGTAATAATTAATTTTACTATGTTTACTTTATTCTTGTATCGTTAATCCAATAACAAAATTAAACGGACCAGAATTTATCATTGCCATATGTACAAAAAAAGAAAAGAAATAATAGAACTCTCTATCTTATAAAGAAACTCATTACGATATAGTTAAAAGTATAGATAAAGACTCAATTATAGTAGTAGTAGTAGTAGTAGTAGTAATAACGAGAATTTATACAACCCTTCAATTCAACCCTTGTTGAACGATCGTTATTATTTTTGTATAATGTTATCGAGAACATCAAAGGTCTACTTCAATTCAATGCGGTTATTATGAATAGTTATGGAAAAAAACGATCAAGTAAACTATTATCATTTGTTTTAACAAAATATCAATAAAGGTCAATAACTTATTGATAACAATCGAAATTCATTATTTTAATATTCGTAGATGTCGATTATTATGGTTTCTACAGCTTCGGCAATGTTCACTAGAAATATAGTTATAATTTTATGTTTGTCATTTGATTATCATTTTCTGCAAGTTATTGGAGAATTATTGAGAGTTGAAGTGATATAGATGGTCAAATTCTTTCGTTTTATACATTTCTATGTTTCTTGTCAACATTACCAATCTTGTATAGTTTGATTATACATTTATTTAGCGACTCAAGTGAATTATTACCATTGGTTTGTCTTAATACAGTTCTGGCAAATCTAATTAGAAGCAATGAGATTGTTTTTTCTCTTTCTGTGCCGTTTCAGCATCATTTTTGTATTACTCTATGTACTCTATTGGTGAAATAGTGTGAGTTGAAAGGAGATCTACGATTGAAAAGTCTCTGAATTTGTTTTTTTATACAAATATATGTTTCTAATTAACACCATAAATCTTGTATATTTCCAACTCAGTTCTCGATTAAACCAAATTTCATCAACACCAAATTAGAATATGTTTAATTAAGATTCGAGCCATCTTGTTAATCAAAAGTTTGTTTATTATTTAACAAGGAACAACTAAATTAAGAGATTTTATTATAAACCTACCCTTCTGTATCTAGATGTTTGTACATGTAAATTCCACTTTGAAATCAAATACTTTGTTATTCAAATCAAATTTGTTGATTATCCTTTTGTGATAGTATACATTTTTTGTTGTGTGATCATTTTTTCGTTCTTTTTTGCCTTCTCCATCATTTCCTTTTGAATTGGGGAAGGAAAAACTGTCCGCGTCGACGCTCCACTACTACTATTATTTAAAGCTTTTCCCCTTGTGATGGTGGTGGTGGTAGTGGTGGTGGACATTCCGCGAGTTACATAATGCAGCGAATAGTGTCAGTAATAACACGCGTTTCGTACCATTCGGATTTCATTCAAAACGACAAATTTTAATCATTGTGATAAGAATTATCTTGTGTGGGTCGTTGGATACAGTGACAATTTTAAATTTAATTTGAAGATAAAACAAAAATAGGATTCTGTGGCGTAATTTTGAGAAATTTCCACAGTCTTAAAGTGTAACAATTTTTGTAATTTGACTCAAAATTGAAGTCGATTTTTTCGAATCAAATATGATTTTAAATGCTGGAAACGACAATTCCGTTATCTCCAGTTTCTTGTATTTATAACGGAGAAAAATTCTTAAATTCCTTTGGAATTGTAATTTCCATCAGATATACTAAAATTAACATTTCCACATAATAAAACTGTTATTTTTATATTATTTTAGTGTATGTTTCCCGTTTAAATTTAATCGAAATTTGATTAATTGCTTGCAATTAACTGATTTTAAAGGTAATAAATTTTGTGTTGTTTTGCCTGTAATTAGATCGGATTACTGGAGTTTTGCGTCACAGAAACCTAAACTTTATGTATAGAAGTGAAATTAATCGATACCACTACGTCGTATTATAAATTTAAGATGTATCTTCCGAACGGTTAGAAGTCTTGTTCTTCAACCAACAATTTTCTGAAATTCCGACAATATTTTTATTGAATAAAACGACGAAAAATTGTCAGGCTGGCGGGCACAGAACTTACAATTGTTGAAGGTGCTAGGGGTGGTATTGTTGGTGGTGGTGGTGGTGTTGGTAGTGATAAGAATTGTTTAACTACGTACATTTTTAATCCAGTCGACACTTGTACTGGTACTCCAAGTCCGGAGAAATTCCCATTAAAAATCCAAGAAAACGATACGATTAACGTACAACAACCGACGAATTTTCTTTATAATAAAATCGTAGAGAATCAACCGAATTTTATTGTTAAAAAGGATTACGAATTGAATTTCAATAAAAAATGCAATTTCGGTTTAAATCCAGATGATTATCATGGTAAATGTTGTGTTGGTGGTCATTTTATCAATAATGATCTAACATTTGGACATTTATATACAATTAGTAAAAATAATCGTGATAATAATAAAACTGATCAGCAAGATGAAGAAGATGAACGTACATATGATGAACCGTATTCTGGTGATCTACCAAGACGGTCGTGGTTATGTTGTCCTGGTTCATCAAATCCTCATATTGATTGTGAAGAACAACCACCATCATTATTTGATAGTAATAAATCACCGTCCACACCTAATAAAATTATTATTACAAAACCACCAGGATATAATAATTGTAGTAGCAATTGTGTACGTATTCTTATTAATATTATTTTCAAGATACAAGGTGTTCTACGATATTTCATCTCATAACTTTATTCATACAAAATTTAATACAAGAGTTTGTTTTAAGCTACTACGATACGACATTATAAAAATCATGGCCAATTGCAACGTGAAATGTTATCGTACACTCTATAGTTGGCTGTCTTGAGTTCATAGTGTCGTAGATTAGTTCATACTAAATGTAATTTTTAAGCGTCCGAATAAGGCTTCAACGCTACGAGATGCAATACTGTTGAACACCTTGTATATTCTAAAATTAAAGTGGAATCCGATGCTAAAAATATAAACTGAAACTCGTTAAAAATCCCACTAATCGACAGTATTCCCATATCAACCAATATCTTCATCCCTGTTTTTATAATTATCAAATTTTCTTCAATTAATAATATCGGAATTTTTGAGATTTTGTGAATTATTCATATTGATTATAATATTGAGAGATGAATCTCTAAATTCGCTTTAAATATTATTATTGTTTGATTTCTATAGAATTGTTGAAAATAGAGATCGAAATCGAGATGTTTTTGTGTTGGAACATTGACATTGAGGGTTCAAATTTCTATTCAACAACCCCTTCTGTAAATTGACAGGATTCATATTGTGAGCCGGAAGTGTGTCATCTATACTATTGTTTTTCGATATTTTTCTAACTATAGCCCGTTAAAAAAACACGAATATGACAGTCTTAAAATTACAGATCAGATGTGCTATGTTCATTTTATTTTCCAACTAAAGGTGCTAAGTTTTTCTAAATTTTGTGTTGAATCTAACAAGAAGTCTTCAACAGAAGGCGAATTTTCTTTAAAAAATCTCGATATTTTCGAAATAGAATAAAGTTAATAAAATCTTGATATTCTGAACTAAAAATGCTAAATAGTGAAAAGATAACGTTTGTCATAAAAATCGTAAAATTTCAGATATGAAGTACTAGATTTGTCGAAATTTTCTGTTAGAACCAAATATAATGAAAGCACTTCAATATAAGGCCAATTTTTGGAAGAAAAACAATTTGTACACCAACAATGTTGTTTTTCTTTTTAATTTTCTAAATAAAACAAAAATTCTTATCAAAATTTTGAAATTTTAAGCTAAAATTGTTCAACAACATATCCAATAGTAACAGAGCTTAGAATATAAGGCAATGTTTCTCGTCAAAATTTCGGCTTCAGTGTTAAATTTTCAAAAATATTGTTCTAGGATCAAATTAAATAAAGGAAACTCTCCAGGACAAAACGTCTTATGAAAATCGTAAAATTCTAAACATAACAAAAGTGCTATTTTTCTTTTGATCGTACAATAAAACCTCTTATCAAAATCGTGAAATTTTGGACTAAAGTAAATTGGTATTTATAAACGAAAACCTTAGAAATTTGCACAATTTTTGGGACATCTTGGGACATTTTATTTCATTTAGCGCTTGTAAAATTTTAAGATTTAATGTTTACCCATTTTTTGAACATTTGAATTATTTTTAATTTCCATTGGAGACTTGTAAATTTTTTCTGCTCATCGTTAATTAAGAAGCAGGCTTTTATACAACTATTGTAGTTTTATGCGTAAAAATAATCGATGAAAATTGTATTAATTAGTTAAATTTACCTTGTTAATTGATCCATAGTTGTATATAGAGCTTGTTTGATTGTATTGAAACAGGATCGATTCTGTTGAGAGAAATTTCCTCTTTTCTATCTTGTAATATAACTTTGAAATTTGATTTACGAACGAAATTGGACATTTACTGTGCAATATCCTTTTTACTGGCTTTTCAACATTTCACCCACACACATAAACATTGACAGCAAATTCGATTTTCCGTTGAGAAAATCGCAGGAAATTATAACAAAAACACTCTTCAATCATCAATGATTAATTATTTAATCAAAAAAGTTTTCAAGTATGCAAAAATTAATAAACAACATTAATAAAACAATCATTTATCATGCAAAAATAAACACTGAAACATCTGTTTTTTTCTTTCTTCCTACATAAAACCATCCACTTCTATAATTTAAAATTACAAACAGAACAAGAAATAAAAGAAAAAAAAACAATATTTATTCCCATACGGTGAATGGAAATAGTCCTCCGTGTTTTTTTTCCATAAAAACAACCCTTATAGAATATTCACAAAGACAAATTTTACATTATTTCAAGTAGACCAACAATTAGATCTGTATACTCAACCAAATTTAACTTGACTCAAGTTCGTGTTTTTTTTAATAGATAGTCAAGTTAAACTCGATTGGTTATTCGGGAGTTTGAATACAAAGACTCAATTTTAATAAATATACCGACGTTTATTGTTTCTTTTTTAGTGTTTTTGTTTTACAAATATGGATACTTTTCAATTGTCTACAATTAAAAAAAAATACCATTGATTTGTACGTGTTTTGTGTAATTATAGTTGACGAAAATTGTCCGGATGTGATAAATAATTTAAATTATTTGCGATTTTTATAAATAAGGCGTACGCTTATTAACTTTACGGATGTTATAAATATGCTGAAATTTTGTTTGAGAATCCCCGTAATATTAGATAAAGTACCCTACATTCTGAGTTTAAATGGATTATAAATTTAAGAGTATATTCTTAAATTTCATTATTTAACAAAAATACTATAAAAAGTTTTGATGAAACGCCAATTTTCGCCACAGTTGCGCTGCTTACCTATACAAATCTTGAATTATTTGCATGGTTGGCAACAGATTTTCCACCAAGAATTGATAAGGTTTGACAAGAAACAAGATGGCGTACCTTATAAATACAGATAGCTATATTTTTTTCTTGTGTGTGAAGACAATTTCTAACTAAAATTGTTACTATTCATTCATTATGTTTTCTATTTTAATTTTATTTTTTATGTTTTTAAGTTCATTGAAAATATATAACGATGTTATCAAGTTTTACTTACATACATAATTAACTGTTAAGATGTCAGCAAATGATATGGGAACAAAATAATAATTTAAAATTTTTGTTGTCCCTAAAACTCAAGGGTTCAATTTTTATCAAGAAAAGAATGCAAAGGGGTGCAAAATACAAAAAATTGGTAAAATTTGTTAACTTCTGAAACTCGTTTTTCAATATGCTATACTTTTCTTTATAGTTTTTATTTATTTTTCAGCATTTGACTGAAATAAGTTTTCAATTTCAGGCAATTTTCAAACTACAGTGTAATATTGTATTTCTGTTTATTTAGGTGGAAAGAGAAAAAAATCTGTATCGAACTCTATTAATATTCCTCACTTTGATATTTTTTCGGTTATTTAAAATGTTCAGTTTCATCTAACTTTCTCTCTAACTGAAAATACCGTACGCCTATTTCAAACAATTTCACTTATAATAAAACATACAGAAGGCTTTGATAAAATGACAGCTGCCAAAAATGATGTTAATATTGTATATTTTATACGTCCTTTTATCAATATTTGGGAAATAAAATTTGAACCACGTAACTCTTTGGAAAGTTGACGAAAAATGCTCCTTTCTGACCATTTTGACGTGGTTTTAAACGACGAATTTCAACAATAAAATAACTGAGAATGACCCTAAGATGCTTCTAATGTTTTCCATTCTAGAACGGGTAGAAATATTTTTCATTTATTCTAGAATGCAATCAAGAAAAATGATCATCTTTGAATCATTGTGAATCAGTTGACGTCTTTAGGTTCTAAAAATTGCAATATCTTCTAAAATGATGAGGTACGGGTTACAAAGTTTGATAAAATGATCTTTACAGACTCTTCTTTAAATCGTTAAAATATTTTTTAATTTTATTATTCGAAGTGTTTCTATAAGAGCTAAAGCCATTTAGATAAAACACGCGGTATAGGGTAGTTGTTTGATTCTTCTTGTTTTTTCGAGCTTGATTATAAGTAGAACGAAAGGGGAAGTTTGCCTTATATCTAAAGTTCAACGATTCATATTCGTTATAATAAACGAAATTCCATCATTAGCAATCGTAAATATACAGATTGATTATTTATTAGAATGAAATTCTTTGGATCAATAAATCATCATTTTTTGTGTGCGTCTAAAGAAAGAGGATTTAAATTTAACAGCAAAGTCGAATCTAACGTATCTAAGGTCTAAAAAAACAAATTGGAATATTTTCGCTTGTTTATTATCCATTCTCCTATCAATATCAACGTTGTCATCCCTATTGTTAACGATTAATAATCAATAGAAGCCGATAAATTGACGAAAGAATTCTGTAAATAACTTCTAGACTTCTCCTGTTATCCTCTTAACAAATAATAGAAAAATAAATTCCGATTTGATGACAGTGGTATTTAAAATTCAAAGCATCTAATGCGAAATTAACGCTTTTAAATTTGAGCATTTAACACTAGAAAATACAATTGAAAATCTTAACTTCAAGTAAAACGACTTTTCTTTAAATGTAACGAAAAAATAAGAATAAGGAAAACTCGTTTAGACAACGGAAATTATTCGCAATTTCTACCGAGTTTCAACGCATTAAAATGCCAAAATCGTATTCAATTAACAATATTTAACAATATTAAAATCTACCGGACTGACAGGTGGAATTATAAACACTATCGCCTCTTTTATTTATCAAATTATAGATAATCAACATTCTTTATAAAAAACTACAGTGGTTTAACTATGATTTCTTGGGGCCCTAAGCTAGAAATAATCTGAGGCTCTTCTATTTTTTCTCTTATGTGCATTTAACAATTCCCGATTTTATGGAGAAAATTGGGGTTGATGATGAACCCTGCAAAGTGACTTAACTAAATCGCTTCAAGATAATAGTGATAATCATAGTAGGAAAAAGACAGAGAACGAGAAAGAGAGACATAGAGAACTTATACGTAGGAAGAGAAAGCGAGAAATAAGCAGGCAGAGAGGAAAAATTGGAGAGAGGAACAGAGAGAGTGAGACAGTGGCAGAGATAGTCAGATAGACAGACAGGGACGTACAAGAAAGGGAAACAGACAGACAAACAGAGAGCGAAAAGGGAAACAGTAATAGAAATCTACTCCCACTAATATAAAGATAAAAAAACGTCTTTCTTTAGTTACTCTTGCTATGCGGTAGCAGTCATGCCACTGGGATTTTATCCCGCAGGTGGCTGCGCTTTGGCTCCGTAGTGTCGTTGATTGCTTCATATTTTACCAAATTTGACACATGTCAATGGGTTTTTCATGTATTCCAACTAATCTACGACACTACGAAACCCATGCACAGCCAACTATGAGATGGAATACCGTGTAGTAAAATATGTACCTTCATTTTCATTATCATCTTCATCATCATTTATTTCAATTTTAATGTTAATTTAGTTAATGACAAGAACGGCGGTAGGTAGAATTCCATTGAGAATGACTAGGAAGCAACTTAATTATTTTGCAAGATGGAGAATAGGAAAATATTTAAAATATACAAAGGCTTGTATTGTGTAACTACATGAAAAATTATTGTCTCTAAATAAGCTAATGTAAAGGTCTGCCCTGCAAATATGGCATATGATATTACTGATAGCTAGGGGATCAAATTCTAAACCAAAAAAACTGATATCACTTTTCTCACCTGACGTACAGGAAGCGTACGCTATAGCAATAGAAGGTACCCTTATCGATTCCTAAAATTTTGCAATACTTATAGGACATCCTTAAAGTTTAGGGTGTGCAAGGATATGTCATTTCACAGTTGACTGTATTGGATTAGTAGTGTCGTTGATTGCTTCATATTTTATTAAATTTGACGTTTGTTCATACAACTTCCAAGGGTAATCGAGACAACCCACTATGGGGCATAGACAGAGATGGCTAATAAAAAATTACACAATACGTAGGTAGTTAGTTCATATGTTACTGAATTTGACATCTTTTCATGCAGTATGAATCAATCTACGACATTGGATAATCAAGCCACATCCACCAACAAGAAGTTCACGAATACGAGTCAGTTTTCTTTTTGGTATTTGTAAATTTTCGTTAAATTCCCTTGCAAACGGATAACTGATAACGACTAGGAAATGAGCTGGAAACTTGCATATAAAACCTCGAAATTCTTCGCTTAAACAACCGGAAAGCTAAGAATGTTTGTTGTATCTTAAAATATTGCATTTAGGTCAAAGTGTTTTATTATTGTTGTTGTTTTGTATATTGTAATGAAACCTACAAAGAATTTTTAGCTTTTACGTTATTTTAAAATAACAAGGAAATTGTGTATTTTAAATTGTCTCATTTATTCTTCAATGAATTTGTTTATTGTTTAAATACGTTTCATTATGGTCCAATTCTTCTGGATAATTTTGTTCGTAGTTAAAGGAATTTGATACGAAAACGGTAACATCAAAATCGATTTTCCATTTGAGTTGACCTAGAACGAGCTCCCTCCAACCTACATCAATGAATTCTATTAGACTCCATATACTGTTATCATTTCATACAATAAATTAAAATACGTATCGTATATTTATTAGATTATTGTCGCTAATTTGTGTGATGGAAGTGAAATTATTACACTTTTGAAATACGATTTTTATCGATACATTAAATCTCTAAATGTATAGTCCGAATAATTGGAATAAAATGATGAGAAACTGCAAATAGTCCTAATACAACATTGAAATCTTCCATTTCTATCATTTTATTATTGTTAAAGGTATAAAAATTCTACTCTTGTTTCTTGTTTTTCACTTAATCATTAATCACTTATGTCCTTCTACTTTTACTTTTGCTTCTTGTGTTCTACACTTCTTTTCTGCTTCTTTCTTACTTACATTTTTTTTTGTTTCACTCCTTGCTTCGTTGTTTATTTGTTCGCTTTTCTGAAGGAGGAAACGAAATCCTTCTTCAGTTTCTTCTGTGTACTTTCCATTTCATCGCTTCTTCTTTTTTATCTTTTCTTGCCTCCTTTTTTTTGGTATCTTTATTTATTTCTTGCTAACTTACAATTAATGATGCTTAATTTTCTTTCAATTTTTCTTCTATCTTCTAATCTTTTCTTCCATTTCTGCATTCTTCTACCCTTCTTTTGTATTAATCTCTTTTTTTCTTCATTTATTTGCTTTAGCTTCAATCTGTATTCCTCTTTTATTCTTTCTCGGTTTTCTGTTTTCTTTCTCTAATTTTTTAACTTTTTGTATCTTTGCGTATTCTTCTCCAACTTGATGAAGCTCTTATTTCTTTCTCTCTGTCCGTTCTTTTTTTTCTTCCTTAGGCCTTATTTTCATTCTTCACCTCTAATTTCTGTCTTTAGTTCATTGCTTAATCCCTTCATTTTCATTTTATTCCTTTTTTCTTCTTTTTCTTTCAATTTTTGGTCCTCTTTTATTTCTTTCTATTTTCTTTTATCCTTTCCCTCTTTTTCTCATTTCTTCTCTCCCTTCTTCTCTTTTTCCTTATATTTTTTTAATTTTCTTCATTATCGTCTTTACTTGTTGCCAATATTCTCTTTTTCTCTTCTTTGCTAGTTCTTTTTTATTTTAGTGGTACCTCTTTTTGTCCTTCTTTTTCGTTTTTTTCTATATTTCTTTGACTTTTTTCTTTCTTCTCGCCTTTTTCCTGATTTTGCACTTATTCGCTTCTATAATTCTTTGCTTCTAATCTTTCGTACTTCCTTTTTCGTTTATTCCCATTTTTCCATCTCCTTCCTTCATTTCTTTCTTTATCTGTTTTCTTATATCCGTACTTTTTGTTTATTTTCTTTTTTGTTCCCTTTTTACTTTTTCCCATGTACTCTTCCGTACATCACTTAATCATTTTTCTTTCCCACTTTTATTGTTTTTTATTTCTTTTCTTTCTCCTTCCTTTTTCTGTATCTTCCTTCTTGATTTCTCTTATTTGATTCTTAGGTTTGTTGCTTAATCCCTTGTTTCCTTCTTACTTTTTCCTGCCCATCTCTTTGTCTGTTAGGATTAATTATTACTCTTCAGAGAAGCTATTCGTATCGATCCATTGAATAGTTGTTATTGCACCATTTGTAGATTCTATTGCTAGTTCAAATAATTGAAATGAAAAACTACAAATAATCCCAACGAATTATCGAAATCTTTCATTCCATTTATCGTTTGAATGATTCTATTGTTGGTGCTGTGGAAATTTCATTTTTCTCTTTTTATTTTATAGGAACGTTTACAGCAACAATTGGATGAGCAAGCTCAACGTTATGAAGAACAGCTGACTGAACTTCATTCGGTTATAGCTGAACTTACACGAAAATTACACCAACAAAGAACGATGGCGATTACTGAAGAAGATGAAGTGTCCGGTAAAGGCATTTTTTCTCAAATTTAACAATACAAACAATAAAAAGGGTCAACTCCCTGATGTATAAAATTTGGCAACCTCCTAGAAAAAAAACCGTGATTTATTATTGAAGCAATTTTACAAGAATCTAGTTCTAAAACGAGCTTTCTCATTGTATATTCTTTGTTTAATTAAATTTAAACCCCTGAAATTTAGGGAATTTTGTTGTAACTGAAAATTTAAATTATGCTATTGTTCTCCATGCCATTCTTTTGTTTTTATACCTGTGAATAATTTATTATTATAAAATAACGAAACGTAGCGGGGAATTTGGTTATACAGGATTACCAATTCATTTTTTATAAGGCGCGCAATTAAAATTTTCAATTTGGTTAGTAATTTAAAAAAGGAATTGTAACTATCAACTATTATCAATAAAAAATTGGTAGTGAAGAAATATTTATTTCCACACTGTTTTTTATATCCACATGAGTCTATTTTCACTAAAATAGAAAAAATTATACAAACGTTGGATACATTTTATTGATTTTGCATACGGATGGGTGTTGGAATGTTAATATTTAATTGTATTTTATTTGTGTTTTAGAATCGTGTGCTAGTGCTCATGAGGATTCTGTTACATGTCCATTGGAAGTAAGCGAATTAGAGCCTGTAGAAAATGAATTAAGTGATTTAGAAAATAAATTAGTTGTATGTTGGAACATTTTGAGAATATTACAGCCTGTTTCAACTTATAGAGATTGCTTTCTTATTTTAAAAATTACAAAATATACAAGCTTTTATAAATTTTGTAAATTAACGAGAAATTTTTAACTGAAATTCAGAAGAAATTTGTTCCGTTTGTATTTTTGTTTTCTTCTCCAATTCTTTGCTTAATCTTCTGTTTCTTTCGATTATTGTTTTCTCAAGTTCTATTCTCAATTTCCAGTTTTATCCTCACCTATTGTCTTCTTTTTTTTTCCCTTTTTCCTCCCTTCATTTCTGTTCCATTTATTGATTTTAGGGTGCTTCTTATTAAAAAAATTTTACGAAAATCATTTGGTTCTTCTACTAAATAATAACCTAAAAAGCATTCTCAATAGTTACGAAGAAACAAGCTGTATTTTTCCAAATTTCATTGAATTTCTCATCATTATTATATTTTTTAGTTATCTGAAAGTCCATTAGAATTACCTGAACCGAAATTAAGTTTATCACATCATGAAAATAATGAAGAACTATCACCATCCTATTCAGAAATTGTTGAGTCATTAAAACAAGAAATTGCCAATTTACGGCAACAATTACAAGAAGCAAATACAAAATTAGCTCAACAACATAATTCAGAAGAAAAAGATGATGCAATTAGTGAGAATAAACTAATTGAATCACCTGAAGCACATATTGAAACTGATTGTGATACAAAAACACATAATCCAAATGAACGTATCGATATTAAATATAGTAATATTGTACCAATACATCGAACTAATAATAATAACAAAGATAATGCAGCAACAACAAAAAATAATGCAACGTTTGCTAGCGGTCCTGTTACGAAAATTGCTGAACGTATCAAATTAAAACGTGCCTCAGATACAAATCGTGATGTTAATCCAAACGATTTGATCAATAGTGATCTGCCAACGGCTGTTGCTGAACATATAGTTGGTGATATTTTAAGACAATGTGATCAACAACAACAACATGAAAAACAAGCAGTCGATATTGAATTGAAGCGTTTAAATGCCAAATTAGAACATGCACGTGCCCAAAACCAAGTCTTAGCAATTACATTAACTGAAACGAAAGCCCATTGTGATAGGTGAATTTTTTTAATTAATTTAATTGAGTGCCCGTACTGCACAGCTAGCGAGAAATACCAATGTTCGGACAAAAAGTTTTAATTTATTGTCCAACGGATTTTGATGATCTAAACGGCATTTGAAAGAACATTTCTAATTGCCCGTCGCAAGCTATTTCATTTTTGAAAACTAGAAGTGCAGAAGGAAATTTCTAAAAAAAAGCCATTTTTTTAATATTTTGTTTCATAACTTTAACAAAACTGCTTATTTTTCTATGATCTTTGCATAGCTTATAGTAAATTTTGAGCGCTTTCCAAATCTGCAAGAAATTTTCTTCCCTGCCTCACTCGTGTGCGCCTCTGTCTTTACTTATCAATCTGTATCTGTTTGTAGCTCTTTTTCCATTTCCCAACTCTCTCTCTCTCTCTCTCCCTCTCTCGTGTTTCTGTCTTTACCGATCCCTCTGTCTCTGTTTGTATCTCACTCTCTCCCTCTCCAATTCTCTTTCTCTCTGTCTATCGTCTTGCATCTCCCTCTTTCTAATTTTTTCTCGTGTAAGTTTGCCTGTCTGTTCTCTTTACCTATCACTGAGTCTCTATTTGTATCTCACTTTCTCTGACTCTCCCTTTCCAACTCATTCTTTCTCCCTTTAATGTATCTTTGCCTGTCTGTTTATCTTTACCTATCTCTGTCTCCTTCTGCATCTCAGTGTTTCCCTTTCCAACGCTCTCTATCTGTCTATCTGTCTCTCCCTTTCTTATGTGTATCTCTGTCTGTCTGTCTCTGTGACTCACTATCTTGGACTTTCTCTCTTCCTCTTTCTGTGCTTGTTGCTCAGTCTGCTCTCTATTTTTGTGTGCCTGTCTCTTTTTCTCTGTATCTCGCCTTATCTTTGTCTCACTTTCTCACCCATCGTTTCCCTTCATATACCATGTGTGCCACGCTATTCCTCTTCGCAGTAGTCTATGATTTTGAGAACGTAGGTCAAGAAGCTGACCTACGTTCTCAAAGTCATAGGTTACATCTAACAGGGATAGCGTGGACACATGGCAGAAGCGTCTAAGATTATTTTTTGTCGAAGGACCCAAAAAACGTAGCTACGCCACTGCACCTTGAAATGCTCTTTCAAATTTCGTTTTAACCATTCAAATCCATTGGAAAATGGTAATTGGTATTTTTCACTAATTGCTAGCTATCTAGTGGAGGCTCTTAATTTGATTAATTAATTAATTAAATTTGTTATTTTAGGTTAGCTTTATTGTGTGGAAAATACGAATCGAACGCAATAGCATTACGTTTAGCTTTAGGTATAACAGATCGTGCAATAGAAGCCTATGATGTTTTATTAGCATTATTAGAGACTGAATTAACATTAGATGAAAATAATACAACATCGATTGAGAATCGACAAGCTGCTGAAATTGTAGCAAAACAATTATTACAACATTTAGATTCGTATCAAAGTACTGATGTTCTATTGTCACCATTTCAAAATCATGTCTATAATAGTCCGATAACCGAAAAGTATCAATTCTAATTCGCCTAATTGAATTTTAATTGTAAAAAAATTGATTTTGTAGTGATGAACCGTGGACGGCAGAACACGAGACACGTTTAAGACAACACGTGTCGCGTTTAAAATCCGAACGCAGTAATATCCAAGGCACTTATGTTGTATTAGAATCGACACAAATTGAGCATCTACCAGTACGGCCGTCTAGTAGTCAAGAGGCAAGAAAGATGGATTTAGAAATGGCTGTTTTAATGCAAGAATTGATGAGTTTACGTGAAGATAAAGCTGAATTAGTAACGAAATTATTTGTACTAGAAAAAGATAAAAGTACAATTGAATTGAAATTGAAATATGCAGAAGGACAACAGAAAGCCCAACAAGCTGCTTTGAAAAATTTACAAGGACAATTGAAAGATACTGAAGCATTACTAGTTTTGGCTACACAAAATAAAGCATGATCTTCTATTTATTTATTTTTGTGTAGAATAATTTTGAATTAATGTTTAGGAGCGTGGATATTCGGATGCGGAACATGCCCAAGGTGTTGAATTCGAATTGATGCAAGCTTTGGCACGGGAGGCACGATTGAAAGTGCGCTTACAAGAGTTGGTGGCAACTTTAGAGCAAGTTACAAAGAATGCCGAGGCTCGATTGTTAGAAGGCAGGGAGATTGTACATGATTTAAATCATACAAATAGGTTGTTTCGAAATTTGATTAATGTTGTAATTTATAATTCTAATATTGTTCTGTTTGTAGTATTTTAGCTGAAACTGTAGATAGAAATAATAAGAAATATCAATCGAAATTTAAGAAAATGGAACATCAAATGTTAGCGATGGTAGAAAAACATAATCTACAAGTAATTCTATTTTAATTTTTATACTAAAGCTTTAGAATTCGATGAACGAGAAATGCCAATTTTTAACAATCAATATGTCGTTTGTTTTCTAAGATAGCGCAAAAAAAAAGCAGAATTAGAAAGAGTATTTCAAGGATCATCTAATAATGTTTTCTGTTTTTGGAAATTCTGATAGAATTCTGAGTTACTGCAAATACTTTCATATTTTGCGCTATGAGTATCAGTATGATTTCTTTTGTAATAATTTTCACACATGCAGCAAATTGAAAGCGTTTTCCAAACTTTCCTGAAAGTTCCAATGGGTTTATAAGCATTGTTACCTGTTTCAAACTTGCTCTCTTCTATGCTGAGAGAAGAAATGCTGCTTTTAGCATGTAAACTTTACTAATCAACTTACTTGCTTTTGGCTATATCGCAATGAGTAAGACAGCATTAGAAAGAGCATTTCAAGAAGCATACAAGATATGATTCGTATAAACCTTCCAAAATTGGGTTTCTCCAGTGTTATCTAATTTTCTCATTTTTAAATGAGACATACAATTGCTTATCTGTCAAAAAATTTCTTACAAAATACTCTCAATTGGCGATGAAAACTACTACAAAATAAGCACCATAGACTAAATTGCACGGCTAAATATAAGAAAATATGCAGAACTATAAATAAGTACAAGTTTCAAGATTTTCTTCTGTAAGCCAAAAGTAAATCGGATATTTTCCAGTCGTGAGGTACCTTTTGAGGCTCCTTGAAATGCTCCTTTGTGCGTAAATATCTCAGAAAACAAGCGACAAGTCTTTGAATTGTCTCTAAAATTTTGAATTTCAGTTGCAGACCTTACAACAAAGGATTGCTACATTAGAAACACCACCAACTAATAGTTCTGATAATTCATTAAATTCAGTCGCTGTATAAATTCGTTATTTTAATAAGTTTATTTTATTATAAAATAAAATCTGCATTCTACAAGAAAGTATTAAAATTTTGGATATAACGAAGCAAAATTGAAAATTTATGCTTGAATAGTAATATAACAACAGAACTGATTTATTATAATTATAATAATGATTATTTTATAGTTTAATTTTCTTTTTTGTATTTGATCCAAAATAACGCTTAACCTTATTAAAAACAAAATGTGTCATAATATAATAGTATATGAACAAATAAAAGGCTATTTCTGTCAATTTTGTTGAGTTTTCTTCAATTCTGGATAATCGATTATCAAGTAGTGTTCGCAATTCAATTTATTTTTATCAAATTGAATTGATAATCAAATTTCCTAAAGTTCCCGCTTTCAACTTGAAAACATACAAAAA
>JACDRQ010000740.1:0-21586 GCA_013841215.1 Hycleus cichorii
TTTTATTGTGCGACTGTACATCCTAACTCTATTTATAAGGCAGTTGGCTATGATTTAAGAACGTAGACTCGTAACTTGATTCATCTGCTTGTATTTCTCTCTAATAAATGTTAGATTTTCATAAACGTATGAATTAAGTTGCGACTTATAATCAATTGTAAAGTAACACGGTTGATCACCCGGTATATGGTGGTAGTTAGTTGGATGGGGGTGTATTATAAATGTTGTTTCAACACTCGAATTGCCAGTTTTATTGAATTAAGGGATGGAATGGGGATGATTCTTACATTTGAACTAAATTTGAAACACAATTAGATATTTTTTTATTGCGGCCTGAAATTATTCAAGTTTTATTCAGATTAATTCTAAATAGAAACCGATTCGGTTTCTATTTCAATATTTTTTACCTGTACGAGCTGAAAAATGGCTGGATTTCCGGCTTGTTAGGGGTGAAATTTCGAAAATTCACCACAATAGTGGCGTTGAAATTGATTTGGAAGTTTTCAGCTAAATTTTCAAGAAATACTGATAGAGAAGGAGATTTATTTGGCTTAAATTCGACCTGAAATCGATTAAAATTCTACCTCTAACGACAAATTCAATTGAAAATCAATAGACAGGGAATTATTCAAATGTTGTTGATTTAATGACGATGATGATGATGATTTCCAAGTAATTTTAAGATTTTCTGTTGTATTCGAAACGATTTCGGCGTCTGTCTACAATTTGAAACAAATAATTGTTGAAGAATAATTGTTAAAATCTCCATTTACTGCCCCTCGGATTTCCACCCTAAAATTGATATTTCCACCCCGGAAAATGCCCGATAATTCCGGTTTAATATCGGATTGTTGTCGAGTGAAAATCGTCGTTAGAATTCAGAAAATATTCAAAAATTTCAGGAAATCGTTATCAAATTGTAGAAATGTTGATAAATCATCAATTTCAGTTGAATTATCAATAAATTCGTCATTATTTTCCAATAAAAACGACCCTATTGTAGTTTCTATCGTTTCATTTAAATCTAATTGAATTACAAGTCGGTTAATTATAATTTTTTATTTATTTTTTGTTAATTTAATTGTATTTTAGATTTTTAATCAAATTATAGGCCCACAAAAGGTTGGGGGGCAGAAAAAATTCAATTCTAGTACATTTCACCAATTTGTATTCATTTCATTTCCTGTTTTTGTTTTGTTTTCTATAGGGGCACGTGTCTCTAATATTATCATCATTATTATTATTATTATTTCAAAGCTAGATATTAATTTCCTGCTAATTTGCGGTTTGTCAACAATAGTAGAAACAACTTTATAACCCTTCGTGGGTTTTATTTATTTATTTTATTTTTTTTACCCCCATACAACCCTCTATTTCCCAACAAATAAAATCACAAATAACCACCTACGCTCTATTGTTTTCTATTTGTCTAATTTCATTTACAACCCCTTCGATTCTAGCAGATGTTTAATTGTTTTTCTATTGTTTTATAATTTAAATATAGCCAACTTTGATCAATTTCGTTTTCTTCAATGAACAAATGCCAATAATAAAGGACACTATGTTGATCGTTCTAGTAGACGTAAGTCTTTGTTTAATTCATGTGAATTTTGTCAGGTGTTTGATGTTCTCAATTTATGAAATAATTTAAAATTCTAATCGAAATTGAGATGAGAGTCCAAAGGTCAATGTTAGTTTTATATAATTCGATTCGATAATAATCTAAATTTTAGATTGTGATTTTTAAAACCAAATTTATTTTGAATTATTCGATTATAAGACAAATTTAAATTAAATTCAAACGTTCCCGCCTTTTTCCCCGTAGATTTCACTAGATTTTCTATAAGATTTGTAAAGTTGGCAGTATTGTTAAAATCGAATAAATGAAATCACAACGCCTACTATATAGGTGGCGTCAATTCAAATGTGTTAAATTGGTTGCCTATCAATTGTGCAAAAATTTCACTTGAATTCTAAATTTAAAATAAATATTACAAAATATGTTGTTTTCCATTTGGGAAAATTAATAATGAATGTAGAAATCGACAATTTGTGCCAAAAACAAATAAAACACGATTTTTTGGATTTTATTCAACGATTATTCCTATCACAAGTGTTTTCAATAAATAAAAACAATCGAAACTATAATTCTATTAATTGAATCATTATTGTAATAGGTTTAAGTTTTAATTAAAGGGTTGGTTTTAGGGGATGGATTCGGGGCACTTGTTGCACAATTTCGTCTCGTACTTGATTGTTGTTACGCCCCTATTTCTTTCAAACTTTACGACATTTCTAAATATTGTTCAATCTACAATAAGCTTTACACACGTCTACATTAATTAATAATTTCTCTTTTTTTTCTATTTTTTAATTGTTTTTCGTTTCCTTTCCATAATAAATCCATCTATTTATTTATTATTTGTTTATTATCGTGTTGTTGTTCCAATTTTCGTTGGTGAGGCTAATAGTGGGAGAAGTGGTTCGTTTCTAGTTCAATTCATAAAACTGGAAAAGCATGCACGATTCGATGGATGCAATTACGACATACGTCCGATTCAATCACCAATAAAGGGTCATTGTAATTTATACGAAATTTAATTATCGTAATTATGAATCTAGTGGTCTTGTAATCGATGATTTGTTTAAAAAAAAGCTAGAAAGCGGCAAATTCAAATTAATCATTAATTATACATATATATTGAATATTAAATAATAATAAAGATTAAATAAAATATAAAATTGGAGGTTATATTTGTGAAATTTTGATGAGGTGTCACTATTATTGGGTTATATTATATATTGATGATGTCATCATCCATAGCCTACTTTCCATTTGTGACCATACCTACCGATTCGATGAAAACAACTAGAATCGTCTGTAGCGCCGTCTGGTGGTGTTTATTTGCATTAATACGCATCGGTTCGGATACGTAGTCTGATTCTTGGAAAGTGGACGGACGTGATGACTTTGATGATGATGATTAAGTAGTTGTAGTGATACTAAAAAAAAAATATGAAGAAAATCATTAAAAATGGATTAATTGGATGACCAAAGTGATTAATTCATTAAAACCAAATTAAATAAATCCAATCAATAAAACAAATGAAAAGAGAAAATGTTTCAGTGTAGTAGTGTACGTAAATTTTGTGTGTATGTGTGTGTACGTGTTTAATAGTGTTTAAATATGTGTGTGTGTTGTATTTAAAATATGGCAAATTTAACAAATTACGATAAATTGTAACAATTATTTGATTTTCGTTTTAATTTTTCTTTAAAAAAAAATAATCGTTAAATTACAATCATTAATAAATACGAACGACATCAATACAACTACGACGTACGTTCAAATTTTCTGTTTTAAAAATTACAAAAACAACAAGATGGCTGGATATTGAGGGACGTTTTCTTTGTCCGTATGACAGTATGAAAGTTGACCTGTTAAAAGGAACGAGGATAGTTAGGTGATTATCTTTATTTTTATTATTTTTATTGTTATTTTTTTTAAATAAAATGCTATTATTTATGGCTATAGCTATAGTTGTGTATTAATAACGGACATTTTGTTTTGACGGTGTCTATGTGTTTATTTTGTAAGTGTGTGTGTGTGTCGACTCCCATTCGAAACTCACCTTGCTTACCATGGCCTCGTCTAGACTAGCCTTAATTACCACCACTTCTATCTTTATCTTATCAATACTATTGTAATTTAATTAAAAAATTAATTTGAAAAAATCTAATTGGATTATAATTAAAACAACGTGGCATTTGTTGAAAATTTTCTAAATATTTTTAGAAATTATCAAAGTTGGCGAATGATTGTTTTTTTTTTGTTCGTTCAACTGCGTCATAGCCTACTTGTACAATTTTTAATTTTTCGACTAAAAACCATCCTCCATATGGCGCGTATTTGTCATTTTCAACTTTAAATTTTAAATTAAAATAATTACGTAAATTTCAGTTTTTATTTAAATCGAATTAGAAGGAAAATTCAACTCGAATTGTTGTTAATTTTATATTTTTAATGTTGGCTAACGTGTCCGTTATGATTTTGTTTTTTATTTTATTTTAACCATAGCCAACACGATCCCAAAATTGGTTGCTTACAACCAAGAATGTTGGCGTCTCTTATTTCTTTGCCAATATTTTTCCAAGTAAATAACCAAATTATTTATTTATTTTAAAAAGAGGCATAAATTTGTTGCTATTTTGCAATATTTTCAATTTTATTTTTTCGTATTTTTAAATCGGTGGAAAAGAATAAAGATTGAGGTTATGTTGTGCTCAAATTAATGGGAAAAAACCATCGTACACGTAAGAGGTATTTTTTTTTTAATTATTATTATTATTATCATATTGTAATGTTTGCTTTATTAATGTTGAATTGTTTTATTGTACATTCGAGAATTTCTGTTGCTATGTTGTTACACAATTTGATTTTCTGTTAAATACAATTATTTTAATATGTTCTGATTGTTGGGCGTTTTCGTCAATTGTTATATAAACAAATTTAAAAAAAAATAAAACGATTTACCAATTTCGTATTCGATAATAATTGAAAGTGAATAATTTCTAATCTACTACAATGGTAATGGTAAATCAAAACATAGAATGTCGTAGTTTGTTTCATAAACTTTACAATATTTGATGTTTGTTCAATTGAATCAACTAAGAAACGAATCAAGTTACCATATAGATAAGTGATTAAAACAAAGCCTACTGTAAATGATGGGGTCTATTAGTGGTATTCTAGCGATTGGTTACCATAACAACATTGGAGACTGTTCTATTCTTGTTTGTTTTTAATTTTAGGTTTTAAAGTGTTTCTTCAACTTTCTAGAAAGTCAATTGCACTCGATTTTTAACAAAAGTTCAAAAGAATCGAGTCAAACGAACTACTCTTTGATTATGTTGTTCAATAATCCTTTTATTGTTGAGTTGATGACGACAATTGCTTTATTAATCTCTTGTTTAAAAAAAATGGAATTTTTTCTAGAAAGAATAAATTTAAATCCATTGTTTTTTTTTAGTGGAATTTTTCTGATTTATTTGATAAAAATCCCATATTGTCGTGACTCAAATTATCGATTAATTTTTTTGCTTGATTCACCATTGATATTATAAATAGAATAGTGGAACACACTATCAAAATATCCATCGAATATTGTTCTCTATCTTTGACTTATTGATTGAATTTAAAAGTTGATTAGAGTTTTTATTTTTGAAAATCTCCAAAGATAGAAATGGAGGGTTAAGTCTATTGTGTTATTTGCAAGTTTCCACCCCTTTCGCCCACTAAAATTGGTAGTTTTCTATACAGAGTGAGCCAAGTGGTTGGCCTATTAGACGTTTAAAGAGTTCTAATTGATGAAATTTGGTATGCACCCGTTTTTCCACCTGAACTACAGCTGGAAAATATTTTCGTTGTTCTATCAACCCCCGNAACGAAAATATTTTCCAGCTGTAGTTCAGGCTACGCTCTGGCTCACTCTGTATTTTATTGTAGAGATTTAAATATTGTTTGAATTAATTGGGATATTTGTCGTTGTTTTTTTTCTAGGGAATGCATGACATGTTCATCCAATCCCATCAATTGGTTACGAATAGCACTGGCAACAGTAATAACAACATTATCAATAGTGGAACAACAACAGGATTGGTACAACCAAAGAAACGTAAATCAGAACATTATAACGACCAACAAAATAGTGATAGAACAATCAATTTTTTACAACAACATCATCAACAACAACAGGACACTTTATATACAACAATAACTAACAATTTCGGTCAACAAACTGGTGATTTATTAAATAATAATGCAAGTCCAAATAGTCAACAGCCATTTGTACGTGCATCTACTATCAAACTTTTAGACACGTACCAACGGTGCGGCCAAAAGGTAAAATAACAACAATCAATGATAAGATAAAGTTCTATTATTATTATTATTAGAAATATAATAAGTCTATTTTATTATTATTATTATCAGTAATCTTATCGAAATTGTATCAGTTACATTAAATAATCTTTCGATTTGTGTTAATTTCGTTTGGTTTTGTTTTTGTAGCGAAAAGCCTGGTCGCAAGAGGGTAATGGTGATAGCAGTGAGGCTATTTCCAATACTGATTGCAATCCATCAGCCAACACGACGGCCCACAGCAAGGTTACAGCGGCTCCGGGGGCGAACCCCCAGCCGCAAGGTAAGAAAAAATGTAATGAACATTTTTTATTTTTCCTCTTACATTAATTTTAAAAAATAATACAAATGATGCAAACCCTCTTCACTTGGATTGTACGTATAGTTGTTTCGAATTGTTTAAGAAAAGACATACGTGTTCTTGGGGAGAGTGTTTTCTGAAATTGTTCAAAATACACGATTTGAATCTAGTATAAATTTTATTGATATTATTTTAGCTTAGTTGGGGTTTTTTGAAGGGTATTTCCCTAAAATAGTCGAATTTTTTGAAATTGAGCCATATTTCGAGACATTTTTGTAATTTTGACGTTAAAAACAATCGATTTTTGTGGACATCGACTAGATTCAAATCGTTGATTTTTCTCTGTGATTGTTCAAGATTTTGCAAAAAAACCTGATTGTTATTTTTTAATTAAAAATTTGAGTAAAATTTAAATTTTTATGATTCAATATTTGTGTGTGTGTGTGGGTTTTGTTGTGATTTCTAGAACAAGGTAAATTTTTATTATAGTGCCGTTGTTACAATTTTATGGTTTATTGGTATAAACAGTAATTTAATGCTTTTGTGAAAACATTTGAAAATTATAGACGTCCTTTCAATTTTTGCCAAGATTCGACCGAAAATAAGTCACTATGTGCTTTCATTTCGATGAAATCTTTCATTTATCGACATCGATAATTCGTTATTTTAGTAGGATATTAATTTATAATTGTTATTGTTGTTTTTAATTGTTTAAATTGTTGTGTATGTGTGATTTTTTGTGTGTGTGTGTAATGTTTTGTTGTTTGTTTTCTGAAATTACAGCCGGATCTGGTAGTGGAGCCGATGGTGATTATCAACTTGTCCAACATGAAGTTTTATATTCGATGACCAATCAATATGAAGTGCTCGAATTCCTAGGACGTGGTACATTTGGGCAAGTTGTGAAATGTTGGAAGAAGGGCACCAATGAAATTGTTGCTATCAAAATTTTAAAAAATCATCCATCTTATGCTAGACAGGTATAAATATCCACTGTGATGCAAATAACGCCTTTATTTATTAAAATTACGAAAAACGCCAAGATGTGACATAATTTTTTTAAATTGGAACACTATTTTTGAATTTTCTTCTGGAAGAGGATATTTTTCTGCGTTCAGACGTGTTAAAACTGTAAGGGGTTGTAGAAGGGAATTTTCGAGAAAAAAATTGTTGAAATTTGCAAGATTTTCAATCATCGCAATATCTTTGCATCAGCATGGTATAGACAAAACAATATCGCTGAATAAGCATTGATTTATTAAAAGATCAAGTAGGCATAGGTTGAAAATTTGACATAATTATAGACAAATATGGCGGATTAAATTGTCAAAAATGTAATGTGAAATGTGGATGATTTCTAGCAATGTAGATGAAGGGCGGAATTAAATTGATCTCTTTAATGGCTTGTTTCATCCCCATTGCTAACAATAATTCAAATTTCTCATTTAATTTTTGACAATTACATACATGCCATGTTTGTCAGTAATTATGTCAAATTTTCAACCGATGCCTACTTGATCGATTAGTAAATCAATGCTTATTCAGAGGTATTGTGTTTTCTGCACTTACTATGCTGATGCATGGCAATTGTGATATGACTGAAAATCTCGGCGTTTTTCGAAATTTTGATAAATAAAGGAGTCAAGGCAGATTTTTTATTGTAGAATTTTCCCCAATAACAATAAAATTTTAGGGTCAAATTGAAGTTAGTATATTGTCGAGATTAAGTCAAGAGAATGCCGATGAATTCAATTTTGTACGTGCTTATGAATGTTTCCAACACAAGAACCATACATGTCTTGTGTTCGAGATGCTCGAACAGAATCTTTACGATTTCTTAAAACAGAACAAATTCAGTCCATTACCATTGAAATATATCCGACCTATTCTACAACAAGTTCTGACAGCATTGCTAAAACTAAAGGTAACATTTATTTCATTATTTTTTAAAATAAATTGATGATTTCTGATTGTAGCAATTGGGATTGATTCATGCTGATTTGAAACCGGAAAATATAATGTTGGTAGATCCAGTACGACAACCATATAGGGTGAAAGTTATAGATTTCGGTAGTGCCAGTCATGTTAGTAAAGCTGTATGCAATACATATTTACAATCACGTTATTATCGTGCCCCTGAGATCATCTTGGGTTTACCATTTTGTGAAGCTATCGATATGTGGTCATTGGGTTGTGTTGTTGCTGAATTATTCTTAGGTTGGCCATTATATCCCGGTTCATCGGAATATGATCAAATCCGTTATATCAGTCAAACACAAGGTCTACCAACTGAACATATGTTGAATAATGCATCGAAAACAACAAAATTCTTCTATCGTGATATGGAAAGTACATATCCATTTTGGCGTTTAAAAACACCAGAAGAACACGAAGCCGAAACTGGTATTAAATCGAAAGAGGCTAGAAAATATATTTTCAATTGTTTGGATGATATTGGACAAGTTAATGTACCAACAGATTTAGAAGGTGGACAATTATTAGCTGAGAAAGTTGATCGAAAGGAATTTATCGATTTGTTAAAGAGAATGTTAACAATGGATCAGGTAGCAATATTTAATTCAATGATTTTTACTGTTTTATTATCGAATAATAATAATAATGATTGAATTTTTGTAGGAAAGACGAACAACACCAGGAGAGGCATTAAATCATCCATTTGTACGTTTGGCACATTTAGTCGATTATGCCCATTGTAATAATGTTAAAGCTAGTGTACAAATGATGGAAGTATGCCGTCGGAATGATTATAATAATACAACATCAGGATCACATCATCAACCAACACAACAAGCGACATCTTTGGTTGCTAATTTTGTACCAAGTTCCAATGGGAATGTAACATTTACTATTAATAATCAATTAACGAATCAAGTACAACGTTTAGTTCGAGATCGTTCCGGATATGATAATTTGGTAGATTTATTTATTGTTTTATTGTTGATTAATTTGATAATTGTTGTTGTGTTTTGTTTTAGTATCAAATTTATAATGGACGTACAGTTGGTAGACAATATGCAACAAGTGGTCGTGCTGATCCATTCCAACATCAATTAGTTTCAAGTATTTTATGCCCGGCTGGTTATCAAACAATGGGCGGTTCACCAGCTAAACATGTAACTGTTGTCCAACAACCACCACCATTACAAATTCAACAACCAATTTTAAGTCAACCCGGCCAACAACAATATGTTCCAGTTAGTGTTGTTGAACCAACTGGACGACAAATGTTATTAACTGTAAGTTGGATATTTAGTGATTTTTTGGGTTTTAAATTAAAAAAAAATTGAAATATAGAATGCTGTACAGACATCTTGGCCAACAACAAATCGTCAACAAATGGCAATTGTACCATCATGGCAACAAATACCACAACATGCAACAATACAACAACCATTATTATCGGATACAGAATGGGGTCGACCATTATTAGTTGATTCATCGGCAATATTACAAGAACAACCACCAAGACCGGTATTTCCAGTTGATGTAGCAACTGAAGTTTATAATTCAGCAATTGTTGATCATTCTGGTACAACATGGGGACAAACTGGTACAACAACAAATGGTGGTACAACATCAAGTAAACGTAGTTCGAAAAATCATTTACAAACAAATTCACATCATAATCACCATCATTTAATGGTACCAACTAGTACTACGACGATTACACAATTACAACAACAACAACAACAACAACACCATCATCGTTCACAACACGATAAAAAGGAACAAACTCAATTGAGTCCTGTTAAGAAACGTGTTAAAGAGAGTACACCACCATCCTCTGAAATTAATTATTCTAATAATAATAATAATGGTAATACAAATAGTAATAATCGACGTCATAATAATCAAAGTCCAAATAATCATTGGTCACATAATTTCCATAATCAACAACAACAACAACAACAAATTAATAATGATCATCATCATCACCATCAACATCATCATCACCATCATCATCATCATATACAAAATGTTAATAATGGCCGGCAACATACAATAACAATTAATGATACACCATCACCGGCTGTTTCGGTTATAACAATATCGGATAGTGAGGATGAATGTGGTGGTACGCCTGGTAAGAAAACAAATCGTACTACAACAATACAAAATAATGTCCAACAACAACAACAACAACAACAACAACAGAATATTGTTGCAAATCGAAAGAATGTAATCAGTTGTGTTTCAGTACCGGATAGTGATAATGAAGATCGTAGTTCATCGAAGGTAATCGGATTTTTTTATCTTTTAATTGTCTATTTGTGATGAGGTCAAAACGATTCTAATGAGAATCTCTATTGTTGTTTTTGTCTTCTATTATCGCAATATTCTTGGCATCAGCATTGTTAGTATATGAAAAACGCAATACCTCTGAATAAGCATTAAAAACAATTGATTTTTATTAGAGGATCAAGTAGGTTGAATATTTGACATAATTGTAGACAAACATGGCGGTTTTAACTGTCAAATGTAATCATCAATCAAATCTAAAATGACAAATTTCGATGATTGTTAATAATGGAAATGATACAGAATCATTAGAATGATTAAATTATTATTCTGTTTTTAATTTCAATTGCTAGCAATCATCGAAATCGCTTATTTTATTTTTGATTGATGATTTCATTTGACAATTAAATCCGCCATGTTTTTTGTACAATTATGTTAAATATTCAACCTACTTGATCCTTTGGTAAGTCAATTGTTTATAATGCTTTATTCAAAGGTATTGCGTTTTTTTTTTTTGTATATTGTATTAATGCATGGCAATTGTGATGATTGAAAATCATGCAAATTTCAACAATTTTTTTGTCGAAAATTCCCTTATACAACCCTCTACAATTTTTACATGTTTACAATATTCTCTTACCGAAAATAGGGGTTCAAATTTAAAAAGATCGATGGTGGAGTCGTTTTGATTCAGACACAAAATAATAAAAAAAAATTGTGTATTGATTACTTCTCATCTACACTTTGATATTTTATTTATTACAGCATCAATCTCAAATTTATCAACAAGTAATAAAGAATGAACCAACAATACCACCACCAGCACCACCAACAACAACATCGAGTAATTATTCATCACAAAAGAAACGTTTATTAGCCAAAGCTCAATCGGAATGTATGTTAAATGTACAAACAAAACAAGAACCAGGTATTGATTATCATCGATCTAATGATTATTTAACAACACAACAACATCAATCCCATTGTACATCAGCATGTAAAGAACCACCATCAACAATTAGAGAAGTATAAATTAATTACAAAATTTAAATGTTTAAGTTTTAATTGAATTTAATTTGATTAGAGTTATTATGGACAACAACAACAACAACAGGAACAAATTGTTTATACACCATCGAATGATAAACGTGTATCGTGGGCACAACCACCACCGCCACCACCACCACCACCAGCTGCCCACAATACAAATTCACATAATAATGGTGGTGGTGGTAGTGGTGGTAATAATAATGGTAATAGTAGACGGCATTCATCGGCGGTACCTGTTGTTAGTTTACGGGAATATAATTTACAACAACAACAACAACAACATACACAACAAATATCACACAATAATAATAATAATAACAATAAAGAATATTTACAACCCCCGGCTGCACATACTGGACGTGATAATAATAATTTAACAACAATAACAACACGTGAACAACATCTATTAGCTGTACCATCGGGTAGTGGTAAAGCATGGGGTGCACCACAGACACTTCATCAAAGTTATAGGTGAGTTAATTTTTATATTTATAGGGTTTGGTTTAAAATCTTGGTTTTTTTTTTGGTATAATGTAGACATAGCAATAGTCATTTATCACCTCAACCATTAGCTGGTGCACCACCAAGATTATCACCACAACAACATCATCCATTAGCTGCAGCTACTGGCCAACCTTTATACCATCAAACTGAATTATATCGTCGTCCAGTTTATGTAACAACAGCCCAACCGGCTTATCTACCAGCTACACATCAAGTAGCACCAACAGGGTGAGTATTTTTTAAATTGATTATTTAAACTAAAATTATTGTCTATAATTGAGCTATTTCGATACAGTCTACAGAATGAGCCTATTAGACGTTTAAAGAGTTCTAATTGATGGAAATTTGGTATGCAGCCGTTTTTCCACCTGAACTACACCTGGAAAATAGTTTCGTTGTTCTANAACAACGAAAATATTTTCCAAATGTAGTTCAGGTGGAAAAATAGGGGCACAGTGTAATAATTTTAGTTTAATTGCTTTTATTTGTAAATAGAATCAAATTACTACTTTTGTTGTGTTCTGTTTTGTTGTTTTCTTAAAGGGATAATTTGATAATTTCCAGTCGGGCATTACCACCACCACCGGCACATCATTCAAGTGCACGTCCAGTTTTAGCAACCCATCATCATACTAGCCACCATCCATTACCAGCCCATTTACAATTCCCATCACAAGTTGCAGCAGCCGCTGCAGCTGCAGCTTCATACGGTTTTGCACCGTTAAGTCCAGCAAAAGGACATCAATATCAACCGGCTAGTTTATGGTTTGCTGAATAAAATTCAACTACAATTTGATTTGTATAATTCTTACGTAATTTTTATGTATTATCGCTTAATTTATACAAATACGAGTATTATTGTGAATGGAATTTTGTTAATTGAACTTTATTGTGTGCAATTCTATTGATGAATTGATTCGGTTTAATTTTGATTGTTTTATACATTAATAAGGGCATGTTTTATGACTTTTCATTTTATAAAAAAAACACTAATTTATCGGAAGATTTGTATATAATTCTATATTATTATTATTATTATTGAATGAAAACTAAAATTAATGGATAGTTGTAATAACAATTTATGTAATATTTAGATTAGTTGTTGTAGAGTTGGTTGGTGTCCCTATTTCAGATTCCTATTTATTTTTTATCAAACACAATTGTATTTTATTCTCTGTTTCATTAACCGATTTAATTAATTGATCTCTACAAATTAGGTTTTTCTCGTTTTTGTTTTAACTGTAGAATAATAGAAGTTTTTTTAATTGTCGGTGTGGGAGAGCTTTTATGTTTTTGTTTTTTTTTTATGTTGTGTAACGTTTCGAATTTTACAATTTTTTATTTTATAGAAATTGTAAAATTCGAATTGTTCCATATTGATATAACCCTTATTGTTATTATTATTATTATTATTATTATTAAATAATGTGCCTGTTTGGATAATATTGCTATTAAAAACAGTAATAATAATGATGATGATGGTGATGATGATGATAATGGCCCTTTCTTAATAGACGTTAATCTCTAAAATGGCGAACTTGTTTTGTTTTTGTTGTTGTTTTCAACAATTGACGTCAATAGAGTTAACGGATTATTGATAGTTGTGATATTAAAACAAAAAAAATAATCATTGTAAATAGAATTTAAAGTCAAAAATAATTAATGTGAGGAGATATAAATTGCCTAAAATTTTTGGCGAATTTGTAAAATTACCTCAACAAATTAATGAGGACAACAACAGAATTTGTGTCAATGTGCTAGTGGGGTAATTTTTACAAATTCCAAAGTTTTATTAGAAATATAAACTGGATAAAAGTTGAAAATTTTTAGCGTATAATACCTGTAACTCTAGTTTGATTAGAGTATAATTGGGGTAGTTGTACAAAACAAATAATATTTTTGGATTGTGTATAGGAGTAGTGTTATTGTCTCTCAATATTTATTGTGTTGATTGTAAACGAGAAGAATCACTACTGTAATTTTTCTTTGAGTGTACTACAATTCGTCTCGTCATAGTAAGCTGTGAGTTTACTTATTGTTCGGTTGAAACAATAATAGACCTACGTTTACTATAACGAGCAGAATTCGTGTGGTATTGTTTGTAGATATTTTATGTTTAAATTTGATAATTGTAGAAAAAATTGCCTTATCGGAAAATTCTATCGCTCTAGATTTCTTTGGTCTTCGATTACACTTAAATTACAGGGTTTCCACCTCATTCGCCCCCCTTTTATTTGTTTTTCTTTTGCATAATTGCAGTATTATAATTTCTAGAAAATCTTACATATTTTTTATGTATATAGTTTTAATTTATATTTAAAAAACAAAATAGTGATGAATATCAAAAAATAATAATAATAATCAAAGCACAATAATTCAAAGTACCTCATAATTAGTGAAATTAATTCTCCATTTATCTCTCTCTTTTAATCTCGATTACTCTGTGGCTTCTTGATTGTTTTTTTCTAATTCTATTTGTTTTTTCTAGTTACCAATTAGAGTGGTTGTAGTTTCTTCTATTGTTAGAATTAGACGATGAAATTTTAAAATTTGGTATTTTTCTTTGTAATAAAACCATATGTGTATATGCCAAATTTTAAAATATTTCGAAAATATCAAAAATTAATTAATTAAAAAAAAGTCACTTCCAATATTATTATAAATGATGATAATAATGATAATTTCAAATATATATAAATTTCTACTAATAATACAAAGGCTGCACTAATTGTAAATAAATAGAGAACAAATATTGTTAATTAATTATCGATAATAGAGCACTTAATCTATAATTATTGGAATATTTAGTTTAGGTGGTAATTGTTTTGGTTTAGTTTTGCGTTTTTCTCTCTGTAGTGTACAACTCGGTACACTACAATCGTGCATTCATACACGTACACATATACACAAGACTGGTGTAGTTTGATGTCAATATTAATATTTATTAGCTAAATAAGTTGTATTCTATAACTTGTTTAAATCGATTCATTACTATGACAACTCTATGTCATTCTTAACAGTTAAATTGTGTCAACAATTGTCATGGTAACGAATCGTTTCAACAAATTATAGAATACCACTGTAAATTAGAGGTGTATGCACCGAGTTTATATGGTGATAGGCTGTCCTAGTGATGTATATTGTTGATTAAAACTAAAAATTAATTATAATAATAATAATTACACAAAAAGAAGTATATTAGAGATAATAATAATAATATTAACCATTTGTATATGGAATGTCGGATATTTTTTGGTGTTAATTTCATTTATTCTATTATTATTATAAACATAATATAGGGTGTACCACAATAATTCACATAGTAAGCTGTGATTGTATGAACGTAGGTCGGTTTCTTGTTGCAACAGTTTGTTGGTAATACAAGAAATCGACATACGTCTACAGTCACAGTTTACTATGATGATCAATTATATATGTATAACAGTTTATAAGGCTAGTTGAAATTTGTGTGTGGATTTGATGGGTTCCAATTCAAGAGAATTTCGATGGAAATTTAAAATTAAATTTAAAATTGAAAAAAAAAAAACGAGTACAAAGTGATTTGATTTCGGTGAAAATTCCTGAATATGGATCCGTTAATTTCCAACACGAATTATAATCGTTTTTAATTTTCTAACTAAATAAAGGGTGATTTAATTTATTTCTAATAAGTACAAATGTATAATGTTTTCGATTATTTTTTTCAAATAGGATAGAATTTTGTCCAAATTTTTTTGGAAACAAAATCGCACTTGTCGAGTGTTCTTGGATGATAAGCCTCGTCGTCACGTAGGTCGACTTCTTGTTGCAACTGATTGCAACGAGGCAAATTATCCCGATATACTCGATACATAGTTTTGTCTCTGTCTCTCTCTCTATCTGTCTGTATCTATCTTAGACAATCCTTTTTAGATGAATTTCGATTGATTTCGGCTTAAGAATTCGAACATAGATTTGATATTTTTCCATTTTCAATAAAAAAACGTGAAATTTTGAGCTTATTGCAACGTTTTCAAACAAATTCTAGTTGTAATTGGTCCTTTCTAAGATTAAAAATTTTCTAAGATTAAAAAAAAAAACAATATTCGTATACTGCTAATGGATTTTCGATTGTTATTTTTCGTTTCAAGTTACACAATAATTATATAAATAAATCGACATATCTGTGGTTTCTTCAATTTTAATTCCATCAATCGGGTCTACCACGATAATGACAGTGAACGTACGTCTGTTATTGTTTCAATCGGGTAATCTACCGACAAATGATTGCAAACAAACCGACCTACTATGATTCGAATTATCATGGCATACTCGACAAATAAGTTGGGTGTTGCACGATTTTTCTCTTCGGTTTCCTCGGTTTCAACTCAATTGTTCGTGATACAAGAAGCCGACCTACGTTCACTATTGTACGTGGCGGGATATCGTGAAACATTAGCAGGGTACCTACACAACTTTTGTGATTATTTGTAACGTCCCATATTTGCTGAATGCCCAAAAATTCAATTTCAGGATTATAGTTTTGGCTTTTTTCCCGGATTTAATTCACACAATTTTCCTCAATTTTGGGTAATTCGGAAATATGTCACTACTACTACTACTACTATTACAGGGTGTATTCCACAATTAATTCTGGTGTAGTAGACTATGGTTTGATGGATATAACGTATGTCGGCTTCTTGTTCCAATAAATCACAGATTACTATGCGAATTATCGTGGTGCACCCGATACTATAAACAATTGTCGACTGGACATACTTGACTGTATTGATTATTATTAAAAAATTTAATGAATAATAAAATTATTAAAGAAGCCTGCCACAAAACCGTGTTAGTTGGACCAAGAAATATTTAAATTAAAATGTAAAAGATTGATTTAATTTTAAACTGAAAAATTGAATATTTCAAGCAAACATTTTCATGTTATCAATGTTCTTACAATTTGTAAATTAATAAAAAACCAAAAAAAAAACAAACAATTATAACACCTCTGATTACAATTTTATTAGGTATTTAATGTGATTTGGCCTCAACTAATTAAACTAATAATTAATTAATAATTGAGATATAAATTTGTAAACTTGATGTAATTATAGAGATATTTGCATGTAACATAGATTTATATTTAATTAATATTAAAAAAAAAAAAATTAATTGTAAAGCTTGCATATAGGATTTATTAAATATTTTAGTATGTTTTTTCTCTATTATTGTAATAATATTTGAAATGAATGTTGCCTTTTCGTCACAAATACAAAATAAACAAAAAAATTGTAAGGGTGCAGGGGGAAAACGTTAGAAATTAAAAGAGTCAACACTAACCCCAAACACAACACTGTGTGTGTAAATTTGGTATTTGAATAAAAATTAGACAATTCAAGGCTTCAATTAGTCGTTATTTACACCCCGATTGTCAACCCTTATTCGTTGTTATGGCAACATTGTGACGTGCAGATCTCCTGTTGTTATAGTAACGTATTTCAAAAATAAAAACAAAAACAAAAATAGTTTACAACACATTTAATCTGTAAGAAAAACGATTTATTTACAAATTCAATTATAAATTATTTACACAATTATTGGGGGTTTTATTTTTTTTGCCAATTAATTGCCTTCTATAGAGAGCGGATCAGTTTTTATCATATCAGGTAGGACGTTCTGTAATTAGTTGAGTTTTTATTTGTTAAAATTTCAATTGGAAATTCTTTAAAATTTACCTCAATCACTATAGGGGATGGTAATTCAATATTACTGTACGAAATTCCAATGTTTCTTTGTTGATTCTGTTGTGATTGTTGTTGTTGTTGTTGTTGTGATTGTTGTCCTTGTGATTGTTGTTGATTTTGAATTTCCTCTTTGCGTTTTTTCACAGAACCGGAATGAAAACGACCACCCTCACCACGAATCCTATTCATTGCATGTCGATGTCTTGATTCGTGTAAATATTTCTATAATAATAGTAATAATTGGCCTATTTGATAATGAAATGAAAACAATAAAACTCACAGGTCTCTCTTTGGGTATTTTGCCTTCTGCTTCTAATTTGGCACGAGCTTGGCGTCGTTTCAATATTCTTCGATATTGTTTGGCATTCACATAGAGTGGTTCCTCTTCCAGAAATTCCGTTGTACCAGGTATTGGTACACGTTGGAATTGGGCACCACTTGTACTAGGTACCATCTTTAATTGAAATTTAAAAAAAAAACAATATATTTTAAATAATTAACAAAAACGAATGTGATGATGATTCTATGAATATGGGAGCGGGAACTGATTTTTTTTTTTGACAAATTATGGCAATTTGCAAGATCTTCTAATTTAAAAGTTATAAGTTGGCTTTAAATCAGATGTTTGTGTACAACGTTATTTAAGGTCGTAGTAGCCTATGACTTTGTCTACATTACCGACAATCTACATTGAAACAAAAAGTTCGTAAAATCATAGCCTACTTGTCAGTTTTCCAAATTGCATTGTTGTACACCACCCTGTATAATTATTTTACGTACATCTAATGGATTCCTCACCATGACTAAATTCCCGTTAGCCATAGTCAATTGATGATTACCAGTTGTTGTAATTGTTTGTGGTATTACTGTTGCTGTTTGTGTTGGTGTTGCTGTTGCCGTTACTGTAGGTTGACCAGTTGCTGCAACTACACCTGTTGTTGTTGTTGTTGCTGTTTGTGGACTACTAGCAATCTGTACTAAACTTCCATTTATATTTATCACTAAAAATCAATTAAATAAATAAATAATTGATTATTTTTATATTCTATATTGGTGAACGTAGGTCTGTTACTTGTTTTAAACAATCTGCATTAATGGCAATTAACAATGAGGAATAGACATACGTTCATTACAAAATCAAAGCTTACTACGAGAAGAATCACTTTATAGTTAAGACTACTATGATTGAGAATTATCTAGTGAGCTATGGTTTTGTGATGAACGTAGGTCTATTTATGGTTCCATCTGAATTGTTGGTGGACTTACGTTCATTCTTGTTGTTATATTTCAATGTTTTTAAAATTAACAAAGTAGATTTACCAGTTGGTTGTGTTTGTTGTAATGTTGTATTATCAATAGCTACCGGTTGATAAATGAATGTCTGTCCATCAATTGATTGTACAATTTGTGCTGTTGCTTGTTGTTGTTGTTGTTGTTGTTGTACAACTTGTGGTGCTGTTGTTGTCGTTTGTTGTAATAACACCTGCCCTTGAGCGGTTTGTATTGGTAAAACTTGGATTTGTTGTAAACCGGTTGGATTTGGTGTTGTTGCCACTTGTATTTGTCCATTTTGTGTTGGTACTGTATGTACCATAATTTGTTGGCCATTTGCACCCTGTATAACTTGACCTGTATTCATTTGCATTACTTGTACCGATTGTGGACTAACACCTTGTACAGTTTGCATGACCACTTGATGATGGCCATCTGTTGTTGTCAATTGTTCCATTGATTAAATACTAAAAAAAAAAAAAAAACAAACAAAACAAAAATCATGATTAATTTTGTATTTAGCGCCAAAATTATGTATTGTTGGTTGTCTAATATACCATAACCTAGTCTGATTTTGTTATTACAATAAATAAATGAAGAACTACAGTAATTACATGGCTCACTTGTGTTGAGATTAGAAATAATTGTATATGGTGTATTATTGGTTGTCTAATCTATCCCTTCAATACATTTATGTTAATGATGGTTGGTAAATAAATAAAACCAAAGAAATTAATTAATTACGCAATTCTCCAGTATTCTTGTCGTAAATTATTCAGACAATTGAATATACAGGTTAGTTTGCAATTGTGGTTTTAGAAAGTTAGGTTATGTACGTTGTTTAAAGAAAAATAACGAGTGAATTTTCTGTTGAAATACCACGTTAATGTTCGTCTTTAATAATAAAGAAAGCTTTTATAAAAACAAACAAAACAAAACAAAAGAAAACAAAACAAAACACACAAACCAAGTCGCCATATTATCGTTGTTATTGTTCAACTGTTCGAAAATCGGTTGTCAATTTGTTCGAATTAAAATCAAATTCGAATGAGAATGGGAAAAAACGGATTGATTCCATTTTGAAATATAGCCGGTTGTAATTAAACCACCCACCCCCGAATAGTCTACTGCATGCATTGTGTGGAATTTATTGAAAGAAATTTGTTGTGTTTGTTATAAATTTTGTGGACTTACATTGGATATTTTTACTTTGCACTTTCCCAATGATTGGTCGACAAATTGTTAGACCAATGGTCGTAACGCACTAGACACGATACGTAACGAACCGATGTGTGTTATTGGGCGGTTTGGATCGCGGCTCTTTACCACTCCCTTTTCACTGACAAACGACGGCGACGATGACGACGACGAGAACACGGTCGATGCACCATTAAGTGTATCGAGTGAGCGTCGTCAACAACTGAAATATTGGCGGGAAATTTGCCAACCAATTAAACAATTTCGTACGAATTTTGAAATGAAAATCAATATTTATCAATGTGGGATGGGGGGAACATTCGAAAACCTAATTGTAATAATCTAGTTTTGATAATAATAATAGAAAATTGTTTTTTTTTTCTAGTATCAATTTATTCCAACACTTACCAGGTAAATTCAAATTTTCTGGGATTCAGAAAAATTGCCGCCATAATTATTCAATATCACCAACTGTATAAACACAAAATAATCCAACACTCGCTTTTTTTTTCCCCCCAGATTTTGACTGCAGCGCCATCTCTAGGAACACAGCTCAACTAAAACGAATCTTAATATAAATCAAATTCTTTAATTACTCCTATAATTTTCAATTAATTTCAACGATTTTAGTCTCATTTGAAAGGATTTTTTGTCTATTTTACGATGATATCCATTAATCATGGGAAAAGTCTCGAATTTCGTTTTTAATATCGTCAAATCGATTCTGCATACTGCATACGAAAACCTGCAAAACCAAATTGCTTATAATTCTTATAATTTCCCATTAATTCTTTAAAAGTTCACACCATTTTGAAGGAATCTGTATAAATTTTATGATGATTACCATTAAAATTGGAAAATGGTTCGATAGAGCTTGTTATTCAATGAAATTGTCGACCATCCAAATTATCCATCATTTCTATCATTTTCAACAATTTGATAACAATTAAACACTATTTGATAGTAAAATATCTTAATTTTCTATTGATTTACACGTAAATGTGTTTTCTCGTCGAAATCCAAGTAAATTTCACCACTTTCTGTCTCCAATAAATTTTGTACGACATAACCTAAAAATGACAAAGGTTTTCATTGAAATATCAAACCAATCTAATTGTTTGCTAAAATAAAATCGATATTTACCGCGAAAATTGTAAGTTTTTGTTGATTTTTAGCTTAAAATTGATTTATAAAATGTAAACAATCGAACATAACGTAATTTGAGCGCCAATCTGTCGTTTAACGATACCAACTCAAAATCTGGTGACTTTTGTAAACATTACCAACTTATAACATTTGGGGACTTTCAGCGCCATCTCTGAACAAACGGCTGAACTAAAAAACACTTAATTAAT
>JACDRQ010000741.1:216-21508 GCA_013841215.1 Hycleus cichorii
ACTCTTATTATTAACATTATTATTATTATTAATTTGATTAATTTAAATGATTGTATAATTTGGGTCCTATTATAGTGAAAAATTTATGTAAATATTGTATAAATACCGAAATTATTTAAAAATAAATACGAATTGGGAAATGTTACGCCACTGGTTTTTGGAGGTTTTCCCCGATTTCTACCCCAATACACTGTTACAGGATGTCCAATGTTACGCCACTGTGCGTCAACGGCCAATGTTCGACCATTATTAGTTTACAAATAGAACTACCGATAGTGAGTAGCTCAAATGTACTCAATTTTAAAATTAAATACAAAAATGTTAATTTTATAGGGAATTTATCGTATCAAAGTTACGCCACTGTGTTCAATTACTAATTGTCAAAAATGGCGCAAATCGGGCGACTAATAGCAAATTCTTTGGAGTAGTTCAAATGTGCGAAATTGTAAACTAGATTCGTAATTTTGGTATAAAAGTGAAGTGTCACAGAAGGTTGGCCAACTTTATGTTTTAAAAGTTCCCAGATTGTACCAACATATTTGACTGTTTTCTTTTATCAAGTTAGTAATTTTCGATATATTACGTTGCATAACCATCTTTGAATTTAGTTTAATTAGAATTGTTTTTGAATTAATAACGAATTTATTATTTCAACGTTACGCCACTGAGTTTCAACAGCTAAACTTTGATAGCGCAATTAAGGTTATAGTAAATTCACTCTCCTAATGGGCAATTGACAAGAACATAGTGAAATAAAAGTCCCTAGCTTTGACTAATTTACTCTCTTACGAATCTAGTAACTTTATGTGATACTCAGTTGGTATTTCGGTTAATTTATCATGTTACCATAACAAAAGCATTGTAGGTAATTGGTTGTTTTCAAATTTTGCGCCTCTATATCGGAACCAATGAGATTTCTTCTAAATAAAATCGTATATTTAGTGAGAGAATGGACTATACTCATGGCAAATTGTGAGTAGTTCAAGTGTACATTAAATTATTGTAAATTCGATAATCTTTGGTTTAAATACAAATTTAAAATTTAAGAAGTTACGCCACTGTTTCAATATTCAATCATCGGGTGTTAAAACCGGTTAAAACTGTTGATTAGAGGTACCAACTGTGGATTTTAGTAGGTAGTTCAAATGCACACAATTGATGAATTGTAACTAGATTCATGTTTCCGTTATAAAACTGTGGAGTCATTTGGGAAGATTGTCCAACTTAATATTTCAAAAGTCCCCAGATTTTTGAAATCTAGTAGATTTGAAATTGGAATTTTAACCTAGCTTCTTGAAATTTATCAACTGTTTGGATAATCTTTTATAGTGTCATTTTAAAATTTTATAATGGAAACGTGGATTTAGTCTACTTTCGATAATTATTAATTTACAACGAATTGACCACATTAACGTTACGCTACTGTGTTTCAACGACCAATCATCGAGTATCTACGGTATTTAGCGCTACCAATAGCGATTTGTGAAAGTAGTTCGAATTAGACTTGTCAATTTCGGGCGGTAAATTCAAAATCAAATTGCAATAATTATAATTTTAATAGGTCATTTAATTATTAATCAGGTAATAATATTTGGATTATTGTTGTACAAATTAAAAATACAATTGAAACACAAACATTTCTTGTATATAAAATATTAAAAAATTGTATCAACCATTAATTGTTGCCAACGTGCCCATTGGATCCCATGCTGGTAAAACGATTGGTTGTTGTTTAAAACAATCTAAAACATCTTGTGGTACGTATTTTTTATCAACGACAACTTCAAAAACGAATTCTTTAAACCAATCACCGGTCATCATTAAATAACCCTTCTCGCCGCGATCCTCACCCCACGAATTCTCCACGCGCAATTTCACCACCTCGCCACTTTCCTAAAAAAAACAAAATAAAACAAAACAAAACAATTAATTTGAATAAAATCAAGATTGAAGCTGGCCATGCTTTGGTTAAGCAGTGTCGTAGATAGGTTCATACTCATTTTAGAATTTCCTCCACCACAAAATTGTAATTGAAAAGAGACAAATATAAAGTGATTGTTTAACATACAGTGTTGTCAAATTTATAAAATATGACCATATATAGTATAAATATCCGAACAAAGTTACGACACTATGTAATAAAAGCTCAACCAACTTGGCTATTTAGACAGTGTCGTAGATTGGTTCATACTTTAGTAAATTTGCCAATTGTAAATGTTGAAATTCTCTAATTTTTATTGGCAACACTGCAGTTTCCATCTCACTCTTAACCATCACTTCATATACAAGAAAAGAGACAAATACACTATAAGTTCACTTAATTAACGGAAAATTGACGACAACATAATAGAATAAAAGTCCCTAAATTTTACAAATTTAACCCCTTACGAATCTGGTAATTTATACTTAGTTGGTATTGCAATTAAATTATTACATAACCACAAATATTGGTTCTTTTTAAAATTTGGCGCCTTCATTGAAAACCAATGAATGACATATTGTTAGTTTATTGGTTATTTTCAAATTTGGCGCCTTTATATTAGTTGGCATTACAATTTAATTATTTACAATATCGTTCTAATAAATGATTGGTTGTTTTAAAATTTGGCGCCTTTATAGAAAACCAATCAATGACGTATTATTAGTTTATTGGTTATATTCAAATTTGCGCCTTTATATTTGAACCAATAACATCGCATATAAAATGACAACTAATATCCGGTGTTGTCAAATTTAGAAAATATCAATGTATTTGTATGAAATGGCCGAACAAAGCTAAGACACTAGGTAACAAAAGCGCGGCCAACTAGTAATTGGCATATTTAAAAATTGGCCATTTTCGATTGGATGGTGTCGTAGATTGCTTCCTAATTTAATCAATTTCGTTTCAAATATAAAAAAAAGAGACAAATATATATTAAATTCACTCAGTTAATGGAAAATTGGCGACAACATAACGGAATAAAAGTCCCTAAATTTTACAAATTTAATCCTTTACGAATCTAGTAACTTATACTTATTGTTAGTTGGTACTGCAATTCAATTATTACATAACCACAAATATTGGTTATTTTCAAATTTGGCGCCTTTATATTAGTTGGCATTACAATTGGATTATCACGTGATTTATTTAAAATGTCCGTCTTATAAATGATTGGTTGTTTTAAAAGTTGGCGCCTTTATAGAAAACCAATCAATGACGCATTGTTAGTTTATTGGTTATTTTCAAATTTGCGCCTTTATATTAGAACCAATAAGGTTTCTCTAAATAAAATCTTACGTCCATGAGTGAATCGAATAGAAAATGACAGTTAACATCCAGTGTTGTCAAATTTAGAAATGTCCGAACAAAGCTAAGACAGAAGGTAACAAAAGCACAGCCAACTACTAATTGGCATATTTAAAAATCGGATAGTGTCGTAGATTGATTCCTATTTTAATGAATTTCGTTGCGAGACAAATAAATATAAAATTGACTCAGTTAATGGAAAATTGACGACAACATAAAGAGATAAAAGTCCCTAAATTTTACAAATTTAATCCCTTACGAATGCAGTAACTTATACTTATTGTTAGTTGGTATTGCAATTAAATTATTACATAACCACAAATATTGGTTATTTTCAAAATTTGGCGCCTCTATTGAAAACCAATTAATGACATATTGTTAGATTATTGGTTATTTTCAAATTTGGCGCCTTTATATTAGTTGAATAATCACGTGAATTATTTGCAATGTCGTTCTTATAAATGATTGGTTGTTTTAAAATTTGGCGCCTCCATTGAAAACCAATTAATGACGTTTATTAGTTTATTGGTTATTTTCAAATTTAGCGCCTTTATATTAGTTGGCATTACAATTGAATTATTTACAAGTCGTTCTTATAAATGATTGGTTATTTTAAAATTTGGCGCCTTTATAGAAAACCAATCAATGACATATTACTAGATTATTGGTTATATTCAAATTTGCGCCTTTATATTAGAACCAATAAGATGGGGTAGAAAATGACAGCTAATATCGGTGTTGTCATATTTAGAAAACATCACTGTATGTGTATGAAATGCCCGAACAAAGCTAACAAGGAAACATTNCCAACTAGTAATTGGCATATTTAAAAATTGGCCATTTTCGATTGGATGCTGTCGTAGATTGCTTCCTAATTTAATTAATTTCGTTGTATATATTAAAAAAAGAGACAAATAAATATTAAATTGACTCAGTTAATGGAAAATTGACGACAACATAAAAAAGTCCCTAAATTTTACAAATTTAATCGCTTACGAATCTAGTAACTTATACTTATTGTTAGTTGGTATTGCAAGTAAATCATTGAAGTAAATTGTCACATAATCACAAATATTGGTTATTTTCAAATTTGGCGCCTCTATTGAAAACCAATTAATGACGTATTACTAGATTATTGGTTATTTTCAAATTTGGCGCCTTTATATTAGTTGAATAATCACGTGAATTATTTGCAATGTCGTTCTTATAAATGATTAGTTGTTTTAAAATTTGGCGCCTCTATTGAAAACCAATTAATGACATATTATCAGTTTATTGGTTATTTTCAAATTTGGCGCCTTTATATTCTAATTGAATTATTTACAATATCGTTTTATAAATCATTGGTTGTTTTAAAATTGGCGCCTCTATTGAAAACCAATCAATGACGTATTATTAGTTTATTGGTTATATTGAAATTTGCGCCTTTATATTAGAACTAATAAGATTGCATATAAAATGGCAGCCAACATCCGGTGTTGTCAAATTTAGAAAATAATCACAAATTTGTTAGAAATATCCGAATAAAGCTAAGACACAAAAAATAAATTCCTTACATTTAAACTGATTCCAGTGAAGGCCATCGCATGCGACATTGCACTATCGCCATAAATCAAACGATCAGCTTTCGATAATGTCGTCTGAACATCCGTACCGAAAACTAACGGAAAATCATGTCTAAAACCTTAACAATTACAAAAAAAATCATTAATTAGAATAAATTTTAATTACATTTTAAGATCTAGAAGTCCCTGTTTGCCAGCAAAACGTTTCCCAACTTCACAACCAAACCAAACAGCTTCACCATCCTTGATTGATTTCGTTACTAAATCCATTAATAATTCAACCGGTTGATTATTATAAAGACACATACGTCCACCGATTACATTGCCTAAACAATCAACCGTATAGATACGATTGTATTGATTTGTTGGACGTGGATCGGTAACTAAACAGACTTTCTCATCGACATTAAAAACGGGCTTCACGTGCAATTCATAGAAATTTAATGGTGTTATCGGACCGATACTATGATATTGTTTATTCTTATCATAATAATTGAATGTGATTGTTTCATTTGGTATACCTAAACATATACCAACGATACGATAAATTGTTGACATTTGTTCTTTTATTGTTTGTTGTAATTTGATATCGCTCTCTTTATTTTCGATTAAATCATGCAAGATTTTAGCATATTCACGTAATTTACTGCGTAGAATTTGATTCATTTTATTGCTAGCTTCACAACTGAACGATTCGGGAAAGCATTTTTTCGGCATTAAACCGTATTTCTTTATTAAATTCACAATCATATCCCATTGGCCACCATCCGATATCGGGTCCTAAAAATAAACAATTGAAACAAAACAAAACAAAACAAAAAAATAGTTGGCCATGCTTTTGTGAGTAGTGTCGTAGATTAGTTCGGTGTACTTCAAACTAGAAATTAGGTTATAAAATCATAGCCAACTATGTGAGGTTAATTACCATAGTACACTCGATATTATTGTTAATTAAATTAAATACAGAGTGAACCTATTAGACGCTTGAAGAGTTATAATTGATGAAAGTTTCTGAAATTTGGTATGCACCCATTTTTCCANCTTGGTTCACTCTGTATACAGGGCGAATTAAAGGCATACAATTTTAATTAGAATTTGACCTATCACTGGTTTTCTATCAGAACTACCCCTAGTGTTTTTGTTCAACCCCGGTATATGGGGAAATGCACCCTATCTATACTATAATTTTCTTTATTATTTCTAATAATTTTTCAGTTAATTAAAATTTCTGAAAGAAACTAAAACATAGTAGGCTTAGAAAATAAATGTCAATTCAATTGTTACAATTAACTATTTATTTGTAGATTTCTTTATTTTAATGAAGAACAAAGAAATTGATAATTAATTAAATTAAAATTAATTGTTTGATTTTTGTCGTGTAAAATTTCCTGAAATTACTGAAATTACAAGGCAAATATTCCAAATTAACCTCAATTGTGCCAGTCAAATGTCAATTATACAAAGCCTACTAAACGTTTATTTATAGATGAATTATTAAAGCATAAACGTCTAGATTGTAGACACTTTCAGACAGAATAAATGAAAATGTTAAATAACTGAAAAATTAATTTACAGATAAATTTAGGGTATGGCTAATCTAGTTCGATCCGGAATTTTCGGTTCTATCGAAACGTGTAAATACAGAGTCTTCGATTTAAAATAAACGGGAGGTCTGAAAATTGCCTGAAATTAAACAAAAATTTCAGCTAAACGCTGAAATTCAATTCTATAAATTTTGATATAAAAGACATGTAAGAATTCCAAATTTTGATCGTTTATTAGTAATAGTTTCAGAGATATAATTTTTTTAATCAAATACTGAAAAATTAAAAATTTCACGAAAATTACAATTCCTGAAAACTATCACCGCTAGATTATGAGTCATAATTAAACTACCCTTGAATTTCACAAATATTATACTTTTTACCAAATTGTACAGAATTAAATTTCAGCGTTTAACTGAAATAAAATTTTCTTACAACCAATTTTCAGACGATAATATCTTGCTTATTTTAAATATAACGATATATTTTCTTCTACACGGTTGGATAGAGACGAAAATTCTGTATCGAACTGTATTAATATTCCCTATACCCATCTCTAATAGTTTTTCAGTTATTTACAATTTTCAGTTTCAATTTATTTGAAACCACCTAGTCTAGTCGCCTATGACTTTATAATTCGTCAATAAACAAAAACATAGAAGGCGTAGAGAAAAATGACATTAACTGTCACATTTGAGGTTAACAATGATTATTTTCTTTATTTTTTCAGCGACTTCAGCCAATTTTACATGAAAATAAAATCCAGTTAATTTCGAATTAATTATTTGTGAATTTCCTCGATTATTTTCCATTAAAAAATCTAAAAATTATTAATTATTTATAGGTTAATTATGACAAGTAGTTGTTCGGCTAAGCCTACTATGTTTTAGTATTTTCTTTCAGCTGGAAATTCGTTGAAATTGAAAATCTTCAATAACTGAAAAACTATCAGAGATGGGTATAGGGTATGTTTATATGATTCGATTCAGAATTTTTTTCTCTATCCAATCGTATAAAGGAAAATATACCGTAGTATTTGAAATAAGAAAGTTATTGCGTTTTGAATATTGCCTGAAATTGAACTAAAATTTCAAATAAACCCTGAAAGATAATTCAATTCTGTAAAATCTAGCGTAAAGTACATAATTTGAACTAATCCAGCTCCAAATTTCGATTGTCTAGCAACAATATTGTCGGAGATATGAATTTTTTAAATCGAACACTACAAAATGGAAATTTTCAAAAAAATTGAAAATTCCTGAAAAACCATCAACGCTAGACTATAAGTCATGTTATGAAAGTCCCCTTAAATTTCAACAAACAATCTAAATTTGCACAAAAAAATCGACCATTCCATTTAAAATAAGCAAGTAGGGTGAACTACCCCGTACAACGGGGGTTGATAGAGCGACGAAAATATTTCCAAACGATAGCTCAATTGGAAAAACCGGTGTATAGCAAATTACAGAAATTTCCAACTAGTGAAACGATTTTTTTGCAGTAGTTCTGTTATATTTGGTATAATATAGGCAACCAACTATTAACAAGTAGTACGCACGAATAATTGGTTGCCTATATATAACTTCAAACAATTATATTCACACAGTTGGCCGTGTTTTTTGTTATTATATAACAAAAGACAGTCAATAATGAGTACGAATCAATCAACGACACTCCATAAATCACAGCCGACTTATTATTAATGAATTAATCGAATACTTACGTTAAGTAAAAAGGAGATTAAACGTCCATCGATTGCTTCACCGCGTTTTGTTGTTTCAACGATATTATTTAAAAAATAATTACAACGTTCAATTTTATCCCAATAGAACAGATAGGCTTGTGAGAATTCAAAATCATCTAAATTCAATTGTTTTATGAACGGCAAACGTATAACATTCAATGTGGCAAATATCCAACAACGGCCCGAACTTTTCTGATTGCACACCGGTTTACCTTCATTGTCGATTTTGAATTCGTAAATGTGATTGATCTCCTCCAATAATTTCCTCGATAAGCACACATCGAACGGATCGATGCGCGAACAAACATTCTGCGCCAGAAGATTCTTCGGATTCGTGGTGAAATCCTTACGGAATTCCGCCAAAGTCTCCTCATTTAAAGCTGAATCAATTCCATTGGTATATTGATAAATATGGAAAATAAAATAGAATAAAACAATTGAAAAAAAAAAACAGAAAACAAACAACTGATAAAACAAACAAAAGAGTTAATATTGTTATCAAAAATCAACAATGCTCTTATCATTTAATTATTAATATCAATATTACCTAATATTAACAAAAAAAAAATTTAGATATCAAAATTAATTATAGAATTTAACATTGTTTTACTTACAGTTATCCATGATTTTTTTGTTAAATAAACAATTGCGTAATTGATTTCTTTCTAAATTAAATTAAATTAAATTAAATGGTTTGTTTATTTTTCTAATTAATTTGTTGTAATTAAATTGAACGATAACAATTTACAAACTGACAAGTCAGCTGGTAACTTTCACTATTTATACGATTGGAGAAACTCCCACTACCAACTGATAAATGTTGAAAATTACTAGATTCGATATACAGGTCAAGGTAATATTTGTCGATTATTATAATTTAGTTCACTATTTTATTTGATTTTTGATGTTCTTCGATTTATTACAATCAAGTCTTTTATTCAACAGTTGGCAACAGATTCGTGTTGCCAACTGTTGCGTATTGAAAGTACTAGTTTGATATATACGTGGATTTTTGCGAAAATTCGATTATTTAGAAATTGCTAATTAATTAATTTGTTGCAATTCATTTATCTGGTTTTTACGAATTCAGTAACTTTATCGATAGTCAGTTGGTATTGCATTTAAATCAACACATGACCATACAAATGTACTTCCAGTGACGTATTTCCAAATTATTAGTTGTTTTAAAATTTGGCGCCGTCTAGAAAACCAATCGTTTTGTTTTTATAACCACGTTGCTAGGTTATTGGTGATTTTCAAATTTAGCGCCTCTATATTAGAACCAATGAGATTTTTCTTAAATAAAATAAAAAATTCTAGTGAGTGAATTTAAATACCAACTGAAAAACGGTGAAAGTCTAATTCTAATATTGTTCAGTATTTCCATTTGTTTAATTAGAGTGTTTTAAAATTGTTGCCAACTGTTGGATATTAAAACTACTAATTTTCATTCACAGATTCAAGATTTTGTTAAAATAATACCAATTGTTAATTATTAAAAACACTAGGAATTATTTTAATTGACAATTATACCAACTAATTTATATAAAAATTACTAGATCGATGAAAAATTTCCACAATAATTAACTTCGAGAATTTTATTGCCAACTATTGAAAATTAAAAGTACTGTTAATACAAATTTCCAAAGATTTTACATTTTCAATTTATATACAGTTTTTTTTACAAATAATACCAACTGATATCCATTAAAATTACTAAATTTAGTGTTTTGTTAGCTACCAACCTAAAATTACTAAAAATACTAATATTTATATGCAAATCCGTGAATGTTTTTTATTTAAAATTAGGAAGTAATACCAATTGATAAACATCAAAATTACTAAATTCGCTACATAGTTTTTACGTTTTTCTGTTAATTAAATTAGAGTTTTTTGAAAGTATTGCCAACTGTCGAGTATTAAAAAAACTGTCTAATTTCATCCGATCATTTTACGATTATTTGAAAATACTACCAACTGTTGAATTGTAATAACACTAACTTCAATATAAAGATTGAAAATTACTTATAATTTCGATTTATTTACAGTTCTTTTACAAGTAATACCAACCATTAAACTAGAAAATTCCTGAATTCTGCAATATTTGGTTACCAATCGATAAATACAAAAAACCCATTTTAATAGCCCAATTGGGGATTCTTATTTGAATTATTTGAAAATAATACCAATCCATTAACACCAAAATTACTAGATTTGGAGTAAATCAATCAATTACTGTAGGTATTTGGATAAATAATACCAACTCACGAAAATTAAAAAGTACCAACAAAACAATTGTTTCTTATTTTAAACGATAATATCTATTTTATAAAAAATATAAATACCAACTGATCAACACCAAAAATACTAGAATATTTGCAAAGTTTGGAATAATTGAAGAAAATTTGAATTTCGCGCAATTTCGCAACTTAAATGACGGCTGTATTGCCAATTTCACCATAATTTCCACGCTATAAAGAATATCATAAGAAAAATTTTGTTTACAATTTATCAAACTTGATAATAGAATCAATTGTTTTTGTTCTAATTTAAATCGATACGGCCTTGCTCCGAAAACTCCTCGACCTGTACACAAACTAAACCAGTGCTACCCAAACTATCAATTATAAAATTCAATTCACGCCAATTTTTATTAATTTTCCATAATTTTCTAGTAGAAAACAATCATAAATTGTAAAAATTATAGAATTACAATTTTTTATATTTGTAGATATTCGTAAAATTATAGTAATTAAGGTAAATTTTGAGAATTACTGGTTTATTTGAAGTCAAATCAATATAACCTCACAAATTTGGTAACATAACCTCAATAATTATAATCAAATTAGAACATCGATTTAGGTAAAATTTACACAAATTTCAACCAAATAACAATAGAATTGAATCAATTTAAACAATTTTAATAATAATTATCGGTAAATTTTATAATTATTTGGTTATTTGTATAATTGTACGAACATAACCTCAATTTTCCACGTTCTAATTGTAGGCGTCCTTGGCCCCCATTTACAGATAATGGAAACAAAAGAACTACTATTAACATCAAGTCGCCATACGCAAAATTGGTCGGTATGTTTGTGGGATTATAATTCAGCCAATATTGTGCATTTCTATCGAAACGGTGGTGTGGTATCACCGAAATCGCTAAATCTAGTCGGCTGCGATTATCTGCTATCAGTCGATAATGATAAGCCGATATTGCACGTGTGGTTGTTGAACAGTCAAGAACCGGTAAAGAAGCTGCAAACGATACTACCGAAACGGCTACAATTAGCCACGATTTGTCCACGTTGCGAATATTTAGCCGGATCGATCGATACGAATCTGTATCTATGGTCGTTATCGAACGGTAAATTGTTAACGATACAAAAACGCAATTATCAAGCAATCAGTTGTATCAAATTCACGAATGATTCACGTTTCGTGATTATCGGCGGTAATGATGGTTTGTTAGTGATCTATGAATTGTTGGATTTGATCAATTTGGAGAATCGTATGTCGAGTAGTGATATCAATCAAATCGAGCCGTATTATGTCAAACAGGATCACAGTATGGCAATCACGGATATTAGCCTAAATCACTACGGTGCTAGATCACGTTTGATCACAACATCGTGCGATCAAACCTGTAAAATTTATAACCTCCAAACCGGCCAATTATTATTGAATTTGATCTTCAACGACATTCTAACTAGTTGTAAATTGGACAATACCGGTTGGTACCTGTATGTTGGTACCAATGCCGGACGTATTTTCCAATATTGTTTAAAACAACCGCCCCGATCGCTAGATTATCATTTCGATACCACAACAGGTGGTGGTGTTTTTAACGGCCATGACAAACGTATCGTATGTCTTGATTTGAACCATACGAATACGTATCTAGTGTCCGGTTCGGATGATTGTTTTGTTTTCATTTGGGACATCAAGAGTCGACAGATTTTGAAACGTTTCGAACACAAAGATGCGATTACTAATGTTCGATTTGTTTTGAATTACGAGAATTTTTTTAAACAGAATTATAAGCCGACGGTTATTTTAAAGAATTTAGAACGCGATTTGAATGTGTCGGAAATTTTCGTTGATAATCGCAATCAAGATTGCGATATTCATTTGTCTGATGATAATGATGATGATGATGATGATGGTAGGGTTGTAGATAAGTCGAAATTCGATTCGAATTTGTTGAGTGAAAATTTGAAATTGCGCGCCATTAATCAACAATTGTACGATGTTGCCGTCAATATCAGTAGAAAATATAATAAATTTTGATGAAATACGATTTTCGTTTGAATTTAGCGCCAAAATTGAACACTTAATTGTAGTTCTTGTCAAATTTATTTTTAAATTTTTTTATATTGTAATTATGTTGATTGATTAATAAATCATCGAAATTTGAAACATCAGCTGTGAGCTACAAATAGTTATCAATTGTAACGGTGTTGCCATTGTGATTCAAAAATACAGGCTGTCTGACGAAATCAGTGGCGTAACTACCGTGTAGCAAAATTAAGCAAGTCATAGGGGTCCTCTAATGTAAGTCGTGTTTTAGTCTTCATTTGTCGCTCTGTCTCTCTCTCTCTCTCTATCTCTGTCACTTATCTATCACTCTGTCTCTGTTTGTGTCTCATACTCCCCCCTTTCTTTCTTTTCAAATCATTTCTTCTCTCTGTTTGGCTATTTCTCTGTCTCTCTCTATCTGCGTCCCTCTCCTCCGTCTATATGTATGTATGTCTGCCTTACTCTCTCTGTTTATCTATTTTTCTCTCATTCTCGCTGTCTGTCTGTCTACCTGCCCAGCTTTCTGTCTCTTTTTCTCTGTTTCTTTTCTCCCTCTAGTTCTCTCTGTTTGTGTTTTATGTCTGTCTCTGTGTCTGCCTGTCTGTGCTCTCTCTCTCTCTCTCTCTGTCTTTCTCTGTCTGTCTGTTTCTCTCTCTTGAGCGTCTGTGTCTTTACCTGTCTTTATCTCTATTTGAATCTCTCTCTCCGATTTTCTTCCTTACCAACTCATTTTCGCTCTCTCTCTTGATTTTTGTGTGTCTGTCTTTTTTTCTGCCTGCTTGCTTCTCTCTCCCTCTTCTATGTGTGTATTTGTCGCACTATCTCTCTCTACCTCTTTTTCTCCATCATTCTGTTTACTTGTTTCCTCTCCTCTCTCCGCCCCCTTGCCTACCCCCCCCTCTCTCATCCCCCTCTCTAGCTATCTGTTTCTTTGCTTTATGTCAATGTGTCTGTCTGTTTCTCTCTCTCACTCTCTCACTGTCTGTCTGTTTCTCTCTTTTAAGCATCTCTGTCTTTACCTATCATTGTCTGCTTGAAACTCATTCTCTCTGTCTCTCTTCCTTACCAACTGCTTTTCTATCTCTCTTGTTCTCTCTATTTTTCTCTCTGTCTCTTTTTCTATCTGTCTACCTCTTACTGCCCCCTCTATGAGTGTATCTGCTTCACTGTCTCATTCTCTCTGTCTGTCTATTCCCCTCTCTGTCTTTTTGTCTACCTGTCTCTTTGCCTATCTGCCTATCTATTTTTTCTCGCTGTCTCTGTCTGTCTGTCTCCTCTCTTTCTCTTGCTTTCTCTTGTATGGCGTTACTATCACTCTGTCTCTGTTTGTATCTCTGTCACTCTCTGTGTTTCTTTACCTAACTTTCTGTCTGTCTCGCTCTTTCTCTGTATGTTTGTCTGTTTCTTTTCTCTTTCTAGCTCTCTCTATCTGTTTGTTTTTTCTCCCTGCCTTTGTGCTTGTATGTGCTCCTCTATCTCACTCTCTTACTCATTCTGTCTCTGTCTTCCTGTTTCTCTTTATCGCTCTCTCTCTTTCAGTGTCTCTTATCTATCACTCTATCTCTGTTTGTATCTCATACTCTCCAGCTCTCTTTGTTTGCAATTCATTTTTTCCCTCCCTATTTCTCTCTCTCTCTGCCTGGTTCTTTCTCTCTCTAGCTCTCTCTATTTGTTTTTTTCCCTGTATTTGTGTCTGTATATCTGCCCCCCCCTCTCTCTGCCTGTCTCTGCCCCCCCATTTCTCTATCTTTTTCTTTGCCTGGCTGTTTCTCTCTCTTGAGCGTCTCTGTCTTTACCTATCATTATCTCTACTTGAATCTCACTCTCTCCGATTATCTTCCTTACCAACTCATTTTAGCTCTCCCAATTTTTCTCTCTCTCTCTCTCTCTCAATTTTTCTTGTTCCTACCTGCTTCTCTCTCTCTCTCTTCTATATGTGTTTGTCATACTATCTCTCTCTCTCTCTTTATCTTTCTCCATCATTCTGTTTACTTGTCTCTCTCTCCTCCCTCTGTCCCCCTGTCTATCCCCCCGTCTCTCATCCTCCTCTCTGTGTCTGCCTGTCTCTCTCTTTTGAGCATCTCTGTTTTTACCTATCATTGTCTGCTTGAAACTCATTCTCTGCGACTCTCTTCCTTACCAACTCCTTTTCTATCTCTCCCGCTATCCCTGTTCTTCTCTCTGTCTACCTCTCTCTCCCCCCCTTTATGAGTGTGTCTGCTTCACTACCTCATTCTCTCTGTGTGCCTATTCCCTCTCTGTCCTTTTTCTACCTGTCTCTTTGCCTCTCTCTGTCTCATTGTCTCTGTCTGTCTCTTTGCCCCCTCTGTCTCTTTGCCTATCTGACTGTCTCTCTCTGCCTATCTGTTTTGTCTCTCACCTCTCTCTCTCTCTCTCTCTCTCGTTTTTTCTTGTATGGTTTTATCTATCATTCTGTCTCTGTTTGTATCTTCCACTCTCCAGCTAGCTTCCTTCTCAATTCATTTTTTCTCTTTGTTTGCTTATTTCTCCCTCTCTCTCACTCACTCTCTGTGTCTTTTTGGCTACATTTCTATCTGTCTCGCTCTTTCTCTGTATGTTTGTCTGTTTCTTTTCTCTTTCTAGCTCTCTCTATCTGTTTGTTTTTTCTCCCTGCTTGTCTGCCACCCCTCTCACCCTCTCTCACTCACTCTGCCCCTATCTTCCTGTTTGTCTCTATCGCTCTCTCTCTTTCGGTGTCTCTTATCTATTACTCTGTATCTGTTTGTATTTCATACTCTCCAGCTCTCTTCCTTTGCAATTCATTTTTTTCCTTTCTCTCTGCTTGCTTCTCTCTCCAACATCTATGTGTATGTCTACTTCAGTCACTCTCTCTGTCTATCTGTTTTTCTCATTCTCTCTGTCTCTCTGTCTACTTGAGTCTCTCTTACTCTCTTTGTCTCTCTACCTACCTTTCTGTCTCTTTTTCTGTGTATGTCTGCCTGTTTCTTTTCTCTCTCTAGCTCTCTCTACTTGTTTTTTCTCCCTGTATTTGTGTCTGTCTATATGTCTCACTCTGTCTCTGTCTCTGTCCCTGCCCCCCCTCTTACTCTATCTCTATCTTTGCCTGCCTATTTCTCTCTCTGTCTTTACCTATCATTATCTCTACTTGAATCTCACTCTCTCCGATTCTCTTTCTTACCAACTCATTTTCGCTCGCCTTCCCCCCCCCTCTATCTCGATTTTTGTGTGCCTGTCTCTTTTTCTGTTTGCTTTCTTCTCTCTTCCCCCTCTATGCATGTGTGCGTGTCTGCCGCACTGACTCACCCTCTCTGTCTGTCTGCCTGTTTCTCTCTATCACTGTCTCCCTCTCTCTCTTCCTACCCTTCTGTTTACGTGTTTTTCTCTCACTTTCTCCAACTAAAAGGATCCCATTTTAGTTTTTAGTAACTTTTTCTGTGTAAACCCGGCTTTGGTAATTACTCCTCCTAGTTTAAAAATGAAGTATAGGACCAATTAAGTGAAACTCTCCCCCCCTCTTTCTTCCTACCCTTCTGTTTACGTGTTTCTCTCACTCTCTCTGTCGCTCTGCCTATACCCCTCTTTTTCTATCCCTGCCTATCTGTCTCTCTCTCTCTCTCTCTCTCTCTTTCTCTGTTTGCCTGATTGTCTCTCTTGAGTGTCCCTGTTTTGAATTTCACTCTTTCCGTCTCTCTTCCTTTTCAACTCATTTTCTTTCTTTCTCTCTCTGTCTCGCCTGCTCTCAACTTTTGTATCTGTCTCTTTTTCTGTTGCATTTTCTCTTTCTTTCTGTTTTTCACCCTCTCTGTCCCACCCCCCTCTCTCTCTTTCAAACCCCTAACTTACTCTCTCTTTGTCATATCCTCTCTCTTTCCCTTTCTGTCTTTTTTCTTTCTCTCCGACGCTTTTTCTTTACATGAGGAGAAATCGGAACGCCCTAGATTGTTTCGCACTTAAGAATTCATAAAATGTAACTATGCCACTGCTTTACTCATACATAGAGTCGTAGATTGGTTCATATTTTACAAATTTTCAATAATGGAGTTTTTCAAACACCCGAACTAATCTACGACCCTATAAAATCATCAAAAAACACAGCCAACTGTGGCCTTCATATTCTATTTATATTTTGATAAAATACAAATTTTGTTTGAATTGGCGCCTAAAATCGAATACACAATTGCGTTAATTGTAGCTCTATAAATTATAGAATTTTTGAATAAAAATATAATTGAGCATTTTTATATCATTTTATCATTAATTATCAATTATAAATCAACTAATTCAATAATTGTAGTAATCATTTAAATATTACCAGTTTTGGACAAGAATCTGCGATGATGGGCTACAAATAGTAGCGATTCTACCACAGTACTGCCAACGTTATTGACACATAAATTTGAGGTACTACAACTATGTCTAAGCTTCATACACCAAATCGTAGATTTATTCATACTTCACCAATTTGGACATTTGCTACTTCATTTTTTAATCGTTTGAACTAAGCTACGACACTAATAATCAAAAGCACAGCCAACTGACATTCGTACTAATTATTTATTGAATATTGCGCGATTTTAACGAAATTTTATTTAAATTTGGCGCTAAAAACCGGTTAAGCTAATTGTCGCACTAATGCCATAATTAAATAAAGAAAACTAAAAATACTTTCATATTGTCATTTAATTATTATGGATAGTTTACTTATTCTGTTTAAATTTATTAATGATTGTAATTATTGAATAATCTATTTTAAATTAAGTTTAGGAGCTACAAATAAGAGACAACTGCAACAATCACCAACATAAACTTTAACAATAATTTAAAAATATACAACTATTTCACACCAAAACCACCAAAATTCAATAAAACTATCTAATTGACAACAATAATAAATTATTTATTAGAAATTTTGTTAAATTGTAACAAAATTAGCGATTTAAAAAATCTAGGGATATTCGACAAGTTGGCAGTCGTGTACAATAGAGATGCGTCAATTGTAATTGCGCATGACAACCAATATAAAACATGGCCGGTCGTAGCGGTTATGATGATCGAGAAAACAGGTAAATATTTCAAAAATAATTAATGAAATTCGTCGAAATCAATCGATTTGCAATTAAAATTACACGAATTAATTAACAAATTAACGAATTCCGCTAGAGATTATTGTGAATTTACCAAATTTTGCCCGTTGATAAGTTGTACGCTAAAATAGTAATGTCCCCTATCTATTTGTAATAAAACACGCGGTTGTTTTTTTTTCTTGATTTCCCCAAAGATTTCAATATTGCAATGTTGGTAGTATTGTGTCGTTTGTTTATTGGCCAGTTTGAATTGTTTTGTTTTGTTTGCAGGGATTATGGGGGTGGCCGTCGTGGCGGTCGGAAACCCTTCCCAACCGAACCACCCTATGTCGCCTATATCGGCAATTTACCGTGCGGTATCGTCCAAGGCGATGTCAACCGCATATTTGAGGATTTACATGTGAAAAATGTCCGTCTGGTTATGGATAAAGAGACCGATCGTTTTAAGGGCTTCTGTTATGTCGAATTCGATACGATTCACGATTTGGAGAAGGCGATCAGTATGAACGGTTTGGTGGAAGTTGAGGGCAACAATATTAAAATCGATATTGCCGAGGGTAAACGCAACGAACGCACCGTCGGCAATAGCGGCAATACCGGCGGTAATACCGGTGGTGGTGGTGGTGGTGGTGGTCGTGATAATAATAGTGGTAATATCGGCGGTAATAGTGGCGGTTTTGATCGTAATAATCGTAATAGTAATTTAAATACAAACATTCGTGGCGGTAATAGTGGTGGATATAGGAATAGTGGACGATCTGGTGGTAATGACCACCGGTATGATGATTATGATAGGCGGGCCGGTGGTAATCCGAGAGGCGGCGCCTATAACGGCAACCATAGAGGTAATCGTTCGTTAATTATTAAGAATAATCGGTAATTATATTTGATAATAGGCGATCGAGGTGGTAATAGAGGTAATTATGGTAATTTCTCAACGGATGATACTTGGGCGGCACGTGGCGGCGGTGGTAATCGTGGTGGTGGTTCTATTGGGAATTTTGCGAATCGACAACGCGGCGAACGGCGATCTTTTACCGACGATTTACCGAATCCAGCACCTGGTAATTAATTTAATTCAATTAATTTATCAATTAAATAATTACAAAATTTCGTTATAAATCGTTAAAACGAAAATCTTTAATCGACGATTTCTCGCTTATTTTTAGTCTTGAAAATATGAATCAATTCCTGTTGGAGAGGCATTTTTTTATCGATTTCGAGCAAATTTTGAATTTAGCTAGAAATTACTATTTTCCAATGATTCTCAATCGATTTGTATGATTTAATCAACGAATTACGTTGCAAAATTGTGGAAAATCAAAAACTAAAACTCGCTGGAAAGAGCATTTTAGGTTGCAAAATTTTGATAGTTTCCATTATTTATCGGGTGATTTTGGAATTATTTCGAAGATTTATAGGGAAGGTTTGTTATAAAATTAGAGCTTCGTAGCTCATTGGAAAATCGGTGGAAAAACTACCACAATGTTTGATAATATCGTGATTTTCACCAACCAACTACAAACGTAAAACAATCAAAAATGACTGGAAGATCCTTCCATTAGCCGGGGAGCAAATTTTTCCCGTTTTTCCCGAATTCATCGGGGAAAAACCGAAAAGAAAAACTATTTCGAAAGTATCTTCCAGTTTTATGTGTCATCAGAAAATTGTGAATATCAAATTAAAGTGGTTTTTACTGATTTCTCAATGAACTACAAAGCTCTAATTTTGCTCAAATGTTCGCTAAAAACTACCCTATAAATCGCTCAAATATTTTTCAATTATCAACAACAGTTATAAGAACTAGGGAGATTTATTTAGAACACCCGGTACTTATGGGAAGACTATGACAGTTCTTTTCAAATCGCCCTGTAATTATTAGAAACTGGGAAGATTTAGATGAAACATCCTGTATATTGTTGTGTTTAATCTCGTAACTTAGGGCTACTACCCTTATTTGGCGAGCAATTTGTGAAATATTTTACGGATTTATAGGAGGCTGTTTGGAGATAATTTTAGCAAAATTTGATCCCCGTAGCTCATCGGGAAGTTGCTCAAATAATGACTTAGAATGACTTTAAAAAGTTTCCAACACTCGCTTGTTAGAATCGAATAAGCTACGAGGTCCTAATTTTACAAAAATGACCTCTAGAGAACCTTCTAGAAGTCTTTAAAATATTTTAGAAATTGTCCCCAAATAAAGACAGTTCTCATTAGAATTTGCATTCCAAAGTGAAGCACACGGTACTTATATAAATCTAACCTTTTTTTATATAGAGGGTGGATTATTTAAGAGTAATAATTCAGAAATAAATGCAATTTGTAGGGCAATCCCCAGAGAAGGTTTTGGTAAAAGTTGGACCTTGTAGCTTATCGGGAAGTCGGTCAAAAAACCTCGCAAAGTTGTATTTTTTGCTTTTCTTCAAGAGACAGAGTAACAAAACAAAAAAATTATTTTTCAATTATTTTTGAGGTCTTCTTGGTTGTTTTATGTGTGTAGTTGATTGGTGAAAATAGTGACATAATCTAAAAATTACGTTTTTCAACCTATTTGCTGATGAGCTACCGGGTTCAATCTTTACTCAAATATTCTCTTGGAACCTTCCCCTATAAATTCTCAAACTATTCGTATTATTTGATGGATAATTTGATTAAACATTGTAACGATCTATAAAACAATCTTTGTAGATTATTTTAGGAAAATTTGAACTTTGTAGCTCATAGAGAAATTGATTCAAGAGTGCTTCCCATTTAATTTTTTTATTGTGAGTAATTTTTTTTAAACTGCAAAATCGTCAGAAACGATCATTTTTGAACAACTTCCCTTAGAGCTACATGGTTCAAATTTTGTTGAAACAGGATCCAGATTTCCTGTAAATCGTTGAAATATTTTCCAAATTACTCGTCAAATCTCTATTTTTAAACTAATAGTGATTTAAATTTCGCGCGCCAAAATACGAGCCTCCTATTTGCTATTTTATAGACAAGTTTACACAACTCTAAAATAATCCTTAAGAAAGTTCAATTTAAAGTAAAAATGAGCTACAAATATTTAAATCAAGGCCTGCTAGATTTTTTAGCGCTTTGCTTATTACAGGCCTGCCCATTTGGCTAAAACTCCATAAGAAGAACATTCTTAATGAAACGCCAACTTTCGCCACTGTGGCGCTAATACCTGAACGAATCTTGAATTATGATTGGTAACAGATTTCCCGCCAAAAACGAACAGACAAACCACCCAAAGATGGCGTATCTAAATAAAGATAGAGAAATATAGCTATGTCGTTTCATATTCCGGTAACTAGCGCCAATGCGGCCAAAGTTCGCATTTCTCTCGGAATAGTCAATGAAGACAAATGGGCAGGCCTGTAATAAACAAAGCGCTAAAAAATCTAGCAGGCCTTGATTTAAATTTACCATTAAAACGATCAAATTTTAATTTTTAGTGACTTTTTCTGTGTAAACCCGGCTTTGGTCATTACGTCTCATAATTTAAAAATTGAGTATAGGGACCATTTTAGTGAAACACGCGGTATACAGCTGTTTGAATTATTGAAAAATAACAATTGGCTCTAAATTATACGGGAAAATATTTTTAAAAAAATTAAAAAAAATGTAAATGCAGAATTACCTCAAATTTTTCCGAAATAGCTGTCAAATGTAAAATTTAGTAAAGTATGAACTAATCTACGACTCTATGCATTTGTTGGGTAAATTACTGTAGTACACTCCATTGAAAAGATCTAATAAGTAGACTTAGGATCTACAGTTGCACAATAAAA
>JACDRQ010000742.1:0-21481 GCA_013841215.1 Hycleus cichorii
AATAGGCCAACCACTTGGCTCACTCTGTAGATTCATTTAATTTCCCCCATATTTAATCTAGAGAATTAATTTAAAATCTAACTGATATGATGATTGGCAGTATTTATCCACTATAATGAGCAATTTCATCTATCACCACAATTTAATCTAATATCAATATTTTAATTCAATAAAAATCACAGCAACCTAAATTAGATCATTTTTCGATTTCACATAGGTGTAATTGATATATCGGCTCAATTGTATCAATTGGGCTGCTTCATTGGTGAAATGGCAAGCGAATAGCAGCATATTTCTTGGTTTAACTCGGACAGCAAAACGCATAAACATCGCCGAATACAAACATAACGCTAAAAACAAATCAATTAAAATTATATCTAGCTAGATCGAAACAAATTATGTCGTAACTAAATTCGTACGAATCTAACCTAATTCGTGATTAGTATGAATAAAATTACGACAATATTCCTGATCTAAGAAAGAAGTACCGATAGTCATATTTCCACTGATATATTTGGGATCCTTTTGTATGTCGGCTATAGCAGCTATCGGTATGCCCCAATTGGCTACAGGGCCCCAAAAATGTGTACTAAAATCCGATTATTGTTGGATTATAATTATTAATTTTTAACATATTTACCTCATTAAATAATCGCGAAAATCTTTGCTTTTCAGCATATCAACAGCCCTCTTAGCTAACGACATTTTCACCTTATTGTTGTATTATTCTAATTAATATTCCTATTGGTTGTAATATTTATAAAAACTGATTACAAATCTAAAATTACAGTAATTTAAGTCACTATTCAATTACGATAACGATAAATATACAATATTTTATCTTTTTATCGAATCTATTGTCTTTGATGTAACCTCAAGGTGAAGGTGGTGATTTAGAATAGGATTACTTGTGGTTTTTTAAAACATATGACCTTCATTTGACTATTCTGTCGGTAAATTGTGAAACCGTCGTTTAAATTTAAATTGTAGACAACTGTTATCTAAATTGGATGATAACAGAACAACACGTGATTTGAATTAATTCGAATTTGGCGCTTTTATTTAGAGGAATTTCTAAATGTCACCAAGTTCATGGCGATTGATTTTTTCAATTATAAATTTAAAATCTGTATTATTATCACTTTTAAATTAATATAAAAATTGATTAAAGTCGTATAAAGTCACTTATTTGAGTTGAAAATTGTATTGTATTGATTTATAATTAGGGTTAGATTTAATTGTCAAATTTGGAGAGTTTTGTTTTTGTCGGTTGGTCATAATAAGCGGTAAATGCAAATTTAGGTTGACATTTGCACGCTTTGTTGTTGTTATTGTTATTATCCAACAATTGAGTATCGAGAAATGAAAGAAAAACCGAAAATTAGCGATTTATCCAATTCTAATCTTACTGAAGAATCGGCAGATGAAGGCGTATGCTTATTTATACAATTATTCGATGATTTAATTAAAAATTTCGTGCATTTCTAGGATGAAACATCGAGTGTTGGTAGTACTTCAACAACTGATAACACCTCACGTAGTGCTACACCGACAAATAATCGTCTACGTAAAGGCAGACGCGGTAAGAAACGTTTCAGTTCGAATAAAATCCTAAAACCGATTTATAAATTCACGTAAGTTATTCCACAATTACTAAAATTAAAATCTAATGAGTACTTTTTGAATAGTTGTAGTATAAAAGAGGACCACGGCCAACCGTTGTTCGGTACCCAATTCAACCACCATTTAAAGGAGGGCCAACCTTTAATCTTCGCCGCTGTTGGTAGCAATCGTGTTACAATTTATGAATGTCCGGAGGGTAACGGTATCAAATTATTGCAATGTTTCGCTGATCCTGATCTGGATGAGAATTATTACACCTGTGCATGGACTTATGATGATGATAATGGGAAGCCGCTATTGGCAGTGGCTGGTTCTAGGGGGATTGTACGAATTTTAAGCCCACCGACCGCTACCTGTATCCGACATTACATCGGACACGGCCATGCAATTAACGAACTGAAATTCCACCCGAAAGATCCAAATTTATTATTATCCGTATCGAAGGATCACGCTTTACGTTTATGGAATATCAAGACTGATGTTTGTATAGCGATTTTTGGCGGCGTTGAAGGCCATCGTGATGAAGTTTTAAGTGCGGTAAATTATCTAAATTTGCCAATTTTCAAGTAATCTTAGTAATTTGATTAGGATTTCGATTTGTTGGGCAATCGAATTATGTCTTGCGGTATGGATCATTCATTGAAATTATGGCGATTGGATAAACTCAATATGAAAGAGGCTATCAAACAATCGTACCACTGGAATGCGAGTCGTAGTAATCGGCCGTTTGATTCGCTTAAAGAACACTTTCCGGATTTTTCCACCAGAGATATCCACAGGTATACCAACGAAAAATATTTCAAGAATTTATAGAAAGCTACCTGGAGATCAATTTAGAAAAATTTGTACCCCGTAGCTCATCGGGAAATTGCTCTCACTGGATTCTAAAATAAACGCGAATTATTTCTTTCTATCCGTTCCAGAATAAAATGGAGAAAAACGGAAAAGTTATCGTTTTTAAAAATCAACTTTCAAATGAGCTACAAAGTCCAAAAATGATCTCTAGAAACCTTCCAATGAATCCTCAAGTGCCGGCAATACGTCTTTTTCGATCCAGTGACCGAAAAATCCCAATATTTTAACGGGGCAAACGTTTCAAAGAACAAACAATAATGACTGATACGGTTTTGTAAAATTTTGATCAATTTTCGAGTTACAAAAGAAAATCTCTGAGCATATTATTGTAATTTCTCACAATTTGGGTAATGTTTCTCTGCAATTGATAGAAAATATTGTAGATTTGAAAGCGCTTTTCAGATCTACAATTAATTTCCCAATAGGCCGGTTAGTTTTCCNATTAATTTCCCAATAGGCCGGTTAGTTTTCCAGAAAATTAGATTTCTCCTCCTTTTTTGCAGCAGCTTTTAAATGAGTTCTTGTACAATTATTTCTATTTCAAATTGTGGCAAATTCTACAATTTCATTGCGACAAACAATTTAAGTTATAACGAAAATATAGACAATTATAAAAATTGCAATTAAATACGTCTAATTTCCTCGATAATTCAAAAATTAATTGAAATTCCGCCTCATTAAAATATTAACATTTTTCGGTGCCTTAAGTTTTTGAATTTCACAACAGAAATTACGTGGATTGTGTCCGTTGGTTTGGCGATTTCGTTCTGAGTAAATCCTGTGAAAATTGCATAGTTTGTTGGAAACCAGGCCGTTTAGATGACGAAATCCTACGTAAAGGTGAAACAACATCGACAGTAATCCATCGTTTCGATTATAAAGAATGCGAAATTTGGTTCGTACGATTCGCCATGGATTTCTGGCAGAAAGTATGAAAATATCTCGAAAAAAATTCCAAAATTAAATGAATTTCTAGATTTTAGCGTTGGGCAATCAAGCCGGTAAAGTCTTCGTTTGGGATATGGACGTTTCCAATCCGGCTCAAGCGCGTTGTTACACTTTACAACACCCGAAATGTACAACAGCAATCCGACAAACAACATTAAGCCGGGATGCTAACGTTCTTTTGTGTGTTTGTGACGATGGAACGATTTGGAGATGGGATAAAGTTGCATAATTTCACAAATTAATTTATAAATCTACAAACAATACAATTACTGATCTTTCGAGCCGGAATCTAATTGTTTTCTAGCTTCTTTAACGATTCGAGCTCTTGGTAGACCCGGTCCGGCGAATGTGGCTTTCGTTTGATAATTCTGCGGCATGTAGAATTCGTACACTTTAAAATATTTCAAAACATCGCCTAGAATTCAACAATTTATAGCTTTAATTCGTGGAAATTGAACAGAAACTTACTAACTGTCTTTTCCGGTAGATTATAATCGATGGCGATTTTTTGCGCGGTTTCTACTTTCGGCCGAGCTTGATGATCTGTGATGAATTGTAAAGCTTTCCTCAATGTCGTTTTACCTAAAGTGATCTTCTCCGGTTCTTTCATACCGTACTCAAAATCATCAACCAGTTGTCTATCGCTGGGTAGAGGCCGATTGGGGTCTGTTTCTAGTCTGTTTTCTACCGGATCGTAGGATTTCACATACACGTCCCTCAAGTGTTTATCAAGTACGGCGTGTTTCTTCAAATTCTCCTCAAACACATTGGGATATTCTAACAAAAAAATCAATGATTTAAATTCGTCGATTCAATCGAATCTTTTACCTCGCATCATTCGTTCGTATTCAGTTTCATCGTTGCGATATTTCGGTGCAGGTGTTGGTTTATCTTTCGAGATCACTTTATGTGCACGATTCTCAATATTGAATTCCCGAAACGGCCGTTTCAACTCTTTCAATACAAATTTCACAACATTATTACCCATGATCGCCAACAATTGAGGTTATGTCGACTATATAATAAAAAATTACATAATTTTCAATATTACATAGAAATCTCTTAGAATTCGAATATACCGATCGAAATATTGGTTTCTTTCAAAATTATCATGAATATTTTTTAAGAAAATATTGTAATTTCAAATCGACAAAGACTTCTTCCCATGATAGCGTTTTGCGTAAAATTAGTTCGAGTCGTTTGGAAATTTTTAAAAGACTGTTTATTTTCGGATTGTGCGAATTTTATTTAAATCTAAAGTATACCAAATATAACGCTTACCTTTACAGTCAATACATTACCAATTGAAATATTTGGTAAGATATTTAATAGAATTTATTGCGTATTACGCATTCGTGTGAATATACCGTCTACTTTTTGATTAATTTAAATCAGTGGCGGAGTTTAATCTAATTTACAATTTCAACAAAACAATACAGCTTATTACGCTAATTTTTGTGTACTTTGACTTTTGATATTCGTATTTGATTCAAATTTTCTCTTGTTGCAATATTCAAATTGATTTATTTATCGGTTATATTCTACTAAATATGCGAAATAAATTGTTATAATTGACGCCACTGGTTTGGAATGCGACAGTTATTGTCACCACCAACCAAAATCAACAAAAGTCACTAAATTCGAGCGAACAATCCGGTTTTTCCTGTAAATCCGTCTATATATCAATCAATTTGTCGAAATAATCTCCAACAATAATAAACTATTTACAATTATAATAATTTAATTTGTTCGAATTAGTGAATAATTGGAAATTTGAATAATTTTCTAAAGTTGGTAGTTTCTGGAATTTGACACTGTCGGACTAAGATGGCTGTGGTATCTCAATCTGGTATCAAAATCTTTGTAAATCTTCTTTGTTTTCATTGAAAAAAACAAATTCGTGTGTGTATTTGTGCGTATGTGCCTTTAAAGTGATTAATTAATCATTAATTAAATCGAAAACGAACAATCGGAATTGCGTTTAATTAATCGAAAGTAATTATTGAATTATTTCTCTTATAAGATTATTTTAAATAAGTGCATGTATGCATGTGTGTGTGTATGCATGTATGTATGAGATGCTATATGTGTGTGGGTATGTGTATGTATATTTGTATTGTGTATGTGTGTGTGTGTTTAAAATAATAAAAGTGTTGATCAAAAATTCCTTTGGTAATATTAGAAGGAGATGGATTGAAAATTGACACTTGGAAATCTGTCAATTCCTTATACTGGAATTGATCCTGTAGTTTCCATTAATTTCGTAAATTAAATTAAATTAATAATTCAAATTACTAATTGGTTCAATATTAATGTAGGATTGATGTGCTTTTACTTCTCGTCTCTCTATTTTAGAAATGAAGATGTATGTGTGTGTGTGGATGTGTATATGTTGGTGTATATGCCTATATGTATGTATGATATGTTTCGTTGTGTATGTATGTGTAAGTTAGTATATAAAAGAGATCTCAAATGCGTAATGCTAAAGAATGCATGACTGGAATGTTGTATGTGTGTATGTATTTGTGTTTGTGTTAGTGAGACATTTGATTGTAATTTGGCACATACCTAACTAGGAGCGCCTAAGGCATTGTATCCCATGTATGTTGTTATTAAAAATATAGATGTATATGTGTATGTTTAGGTACATACATACATACATGTGATGCCAACATTTAGAAAATAATCCAGTTTTTTTTCATCTTCTCTATACATGTAGATTCGATGATTATCAATTTAAAAATTCAAATTGTTGTAAAAATTATACGATTATTAAACAATTATTCTTATCTAATTTTCATATAAACGTCTTTGTTTTAGATGTCTAAAGTGGTGTAGATTGATGGCATCAATCTAATTGATAACATTCTAATAATTTTCAAATGCAACTAATAACTAATAGAAATTAACAGTTAAATACTTGGGGTTGCTATAATTAAGATTTACGAAACTAATTAGAATTAACAAAGCATTTAGATTATGTTTTTAGGTCTGTAAAGTTGATTAGAGAACTATTGAAATCTCAAGTTGTGTGCAACTATCGATACAAATTGTTACTAATTATAACAATATGTATTTAGTATATGCATTTTTCAGATAGTTGTCTAAAAATAGTCTAATAGTGCATTTACATTTTTGAATTATTTACGTTGACATTTCTGTCTGTTACAGGTTTTGGTTCGATTAATTAATTAATATAATTCTATATATGTATAGAATTCAAATAGAATTTGTTAATAATCAATTTGATTAAATATAATTTGGATTATTCACATGTGTAAATCGTCATGTGAATTTTTATTGTATAGAAGGGCCCAGTATGGGCCAACAGCCTCGGTTACAATTAATAATGAATCCGAGTGCACCAACAGCCCGATCGCCGGGCTATCATCAAAAAGCATTAGAAGAAATACAAAATTCGTTACGACCATTTGCTAAAACTAGTAATGGTGGATTAGATGGTGAATTGATTGGTTCTAGTGCAGCTAGTACTATATCGAATTTCTCAGCAACTAGTGGTATTAGTTCATTGAGCAGTTCAACATCAGCTAATACAAATAATAATAACAATAATACCAATAATAATAATAATTTGAATAATATCAATAATAATGGTATTGATAAAGATGTAGCTTTAAAACATTTGTTATTACAATTGAACGGAATGGGCTACTCTGAGGTGAGATTTGTTGCAATTTATGTTAATTTTGTTAAATTTTATTTCAATTTTGTAGGAATTATCACTGAGAGCATTACAGTATTCTAATGGTCGTTTAGATGCTGCTTTAGATTATTTATTAAAACAACAAACTGATAATAAATGTGGTTATACGAAATTAATACGTAAACCTAGTATAGAACGTGAATTAGGTATACCACGTGGTAGTCCAGCATTAGATAGTGGTGCTGGTAGTTCACGTTCTGATAGTCCACGTTTAACTGATATTCATTCACAAGTTAGTCGATATTCACCAAGTTTCAATGAACCACCACCACCACCGCCACCACGTAATACACCACCACCACCACCGCCACCACATGTTATTACAACATCATCATCATATCCAGTTATAACAAATAATGTACAACATTTATTGAAACGTATGTCACCATCACCAGTTGTACCAACTAGAGGTGCACCATCTAATGTACCAACTTATAATTCTTCAGCTAATCCATTACAACAACGTGGTACAAGTCCAGTTAGTAGTAGTTTATCATCTAGTTCCGGTAGACAACCGATGGTAGTACAGAATGGACCACAAGTACAACAACAATTAACACAACAAATACAAGCTTTAAGTTTATATCAAAGTGGTAATGTGCAAACAACAACAACACAACAACAACAACAGCAGCAACAACAACAACAACAACAACAGCAACAACCACCACCACCATATCCATTAATATCACCAAATCCAACAAATCAACCACCACCACCGCCACCACCATCCTATTCACAATCAATACAAAATCGTCATAGTCCAACACAAGATTTCCGTAAGAGTCCATCATCAGGTTTCTATTCGGGTTCAACATCAGCTGGTTCACCAAGTCCAATACCTGTAACAACAATTACACCGACATCAATGACAAAACCGACAATGTGCGCTTGGGGTTCTAGACAAACAAAAACCCAACCACCGATAATAATGCAATCGGTTAAAAGTACACAAGTACAAAAACCGATATTACAAACAGCTGTAGCACCAACAGTACCACAAATACCAACATCACCAACAAATACATCATGTGCACCACCACCATCTTATACTGTATCAATACAACAGAAAACATACGCAAATAATACACCAAAACCAGCAGCACCATTACCAGTCGGTGTTACTAGTCCTGTTAATAATTCAACATCAACAATAACAACAACAACATCATCAACAACAACAACAACAACAACAACGATGATAGTACCAACAACAGAACCACCAAGTTATGCTAGTACAATGCAAGCTAAAGCTAAAGCACAACAACAAAGGGGTGTAGTAAATTTACCACCATATCCCGATGATAATCATGCTCAAGTTAATACAGTTGAATGCGGAATATCACCGAGAATATCACCAAATATCCATCCACCATTACAACGAAAATATTCACCAGTTGTTTTAACAACAACAACAACATCAACAATTATAACAACAACAACATCAACATCGAATGATTGTACGAATTTATCGAGATCTGATAGTCCTCAATCTACATCATCAAATGATAGTCGTCCATATATTTTAGATAATGGACCACCACCTTTACCACCTACTGCATCATCATCTGTTAAAAATAACAATAATAATAATCATATAACAAACGGTGATCATAATTGTAATAATAACAACGATGATATACCGCCACAATTACCACCATATACAAAAATTAAACATCAATCACCGATACCGGAACGTAAGAAAATTAGTAAAGAAAAAGAGGAGGAACGTCGTGATGGTAAAGTGAAAAACTATTCACCACAAGCATTTAAATTCTTTATGGAACAACATATTGAAAATGTTATAAAATCATATAAACAACGTGTATCGAGGCGTATACAATTAGAAAATGAAATGTCGAAAATTGGTTTAAATCCAGAAACACAAATACAAATGCGCAAAATGTTATCGCAAAAAGAATCGAATTATATACGTTTGAAACGTGCCAAAATGGATAAAAGTATGTTTGTTAAAATCAAACCGATCGGTGTTGGGGCATTTGGTGAAGTGACTTTAGTACGTAAAATTGATACGAAACATTTATATGCAATGAAAACATTAAGGAAAGCTGATGTATTGAAACGTAATCAAGTGGCACATGTTAAAGCTGAACGTGATATTTTAGCTGAAGCCGATAATGAATGGGTTGTTAAATTGTATTATTCATTTCAAGATAGTGATATTTTATATTTCGTTATGGATTATATACCTGGTGGTGATCTAATGTCGTTATTAATTAAATTAGGAATATTTGAAGAACCATTAGCTAGGTATTTATTTTATTTCGACTAAAATCTAATTTAAATAAATTATTTTTTAGATTTTATATAGCTGAATTAACTTGTGCTGTTGAAAGTGTCCATAAAATGGGCTTTATACATCGTGATATTAAACCTGATAATATTTTAATTGATAAAGAAGGACATATTAAATTAACGGATTTCGGTTTATGTACGGGCTTCCGATGGACACACAATTCGAAATATTATCAACCAAATGGTATTTACTTCTTCATTATTGACGTATATTTGTGATTGTTTTTTTGTTCCATTGTAGGTGATCATAGTCGTCAAGATTCAATGGATCCAATCGATGATTGGAATGAAGAATGTAAATGTAAAAGTTTGAAACCATTAGAACGACGCCGGCGACGTGAACATCGTTGTTTAGCTCATTCATTAGTTGGTACACCAAATTATATAGCACCAGAAGTATTACAACGTACCGGTTATACACGTGTCTGTGATTGGTGGAGTGTTGGTGTTATTTTATATGAAATGTTAGTAGGACAACCGCCATTTCTAGCTGATACACCGGCTGAAACACAAAATAAAGTAATTTAATTGTTATTTAATTATTATAAAATTAATTAATTGAATTGTAGGTGATTAATTGGGAAACAACACTTCATATACCAGAACAAGCAAATCTTTCGGAAGAAAGCACTGACTTGATATTAAAATTGTGTTGTAGTGCTGATAAACGTTTAGGTAAAAATGCTAGTGAAGTGAAGTCGCATCCATTCTTTAAAGACATTGATTTTGAGAAAGGTTTACGACGTCAACCAGCACCATATATACCACGTATTGAATATCCAACTGATACATCGAATTTCGATCCAATCGATCCAGATAAATTACGTAATTCAGCATCAATTGATACAACAGATGATGATGATTTAACTGATGTATCGAGACCATTTCATGGTTTCTTTGAATTCACATTTAGACGTTTCTTTGATGATGGTGGTGGACCGGCATTTAATAAAATCAATTTAGATGATAATGACAATCAAGGACCTGTATATGTTTGATGAAAATTTTGAGATTGGACCTCTCAAAATATATTAACGAGAAACATAAATTTAAAAAAAAACACGAAAAATTGTTGAAAATTTCGTTAATTTCTCACTACAAGTGCTGGTTCACTTGTAAATCTTGAAAACGAATTTTGAGAAATTTCCAATTAACAATAGGGCTGGATCCCTATTAAAATCACAACTACAGGTCAAATGAATAAAATGCTTGTTTTCTAATAACCAAAGCTTCAAAATAAAATAGCTGCCTTATCAAATTAAGCATCAAAATAATCACCTGTTTATCTGCTCAATTTTCTTTTTAAATAGTTTATTAAGATTTGATTGGTTTGATTGAGAACGAGGAACTAGAAAAATACCGAAAACAATTCTGTAAGTAGCCTTAAGTTATATTATTTTAAACAAACTAATGGTGCTACCTAATTATTTCTCTAATGAATGTGATATAATAATATTATTATTGATTATCTATTTAAAAAATACGATAATGTTTATCTTGAAATTTGGATAAACCGTACTTACACTGTGTCTTCTTTGTGCTTTAAAATAAATCAACAATTGTACTCAAAGTTTAATTATAAATTTCTGTATATTGTGTATAATAATACTCTATTTTGTAAATATTTTAATAACAACGATTGTAAATAAACGGTGAGATTTACGATTTGTTAATAAGTGGAGGAATCAAATTGGGGGATGTTTAGCACTGCCTTATTGTATGATGATTAAAGCTACATTGTAATTATAATTAAAAACAACAATTCTGTGCCTAAAGTAATGTTGTTAATTATACTCTAGATGTACGTTCGTTTCAATTACAATAATTTTTATTTAAAATTGTAAAAAAAATCGCTGTGTTAAATTTAGATTTGTATAATTTAAGCAACAATTACACAAAAGTGTTATAAACTATATAGAAAGGAAGCGCTGATAGTTTAATGCTTAGTTGAAATATTTATTTGAATGTATATTCTCTATAATTTGTCATTTAAACTGTAATGTTTCCTAGTTTTTAAGGAGGATTAACTTTGAAAATAATTTTTCTAGTCTATTTGATTTTTATGATTATGATTACTATTGTTTAAATATCACAATTAAAAACAAAGAGATTGTGGTTTAGTTGATGATAACAAAACAGTCTACATTACTTACACATTTTTCCTGTTTTTGGAGGGGGAGAACAAAATTCTCGAGTGCCTAATTTTGCATAAATTATGTAAAGATGTGTAAATAATTATTATATATTTTTAAAAATTCTAATTTGTATTTAATTTTATTGGAATTCTACTTTTTAATGCCCCTCATAGTTGTATTTTAACTGGTAGTCTAATTGGCATTAAGTAGCTTCACGTGATAAAATGCGACTATTGTTGGTCTTGAAAACGTTTGTATTCTTTCAGGCGGATGGCGTGAATGTTGATAAAACCGGTAGCATCGCTCGGCCTGAAATCCGAATGGATATCCATCGAGACTAAATCTCGATTGTACAATGAAATCGGTGAAGATCTGCCTAGTATAATCACTGAAAAACGAACGATAATTACATTGTTCGGCTGCTTTAATGGTGGACTACCATTGCCCCTATAGATTTCCAATTTTACCGTACCGTTGACGGTTGTTTCGGCAATTTCAATACATTTCCTCGCATAATCGCCTTCTGGCGCGAACCAGAAGCCGTTGTAGACGCAATCCGAGAGCCGATCGCCCAACGATTTCTTAATCCGATAGACCTCCCTGTCTAAACAAAACAATTCCAAATCGGTGTGTGCTGTATGGAGAATGAAAGCAGCCGGACTTTCATAGACCCCTCTAGACTGAAACGCAACTAATTTTACATTTGTTTTCGAAATCGAGCAACTTACTAACTTTCAGGCCGATAAAACGATTCTCAACGATATCAATACGACCGACTCCATGGACTCCACCGATTTGGTTCAAATAATGAAACATCGCCAACGGTTCGGTTAAACAATCGTTTTTGTGGGTGATAATTTTATGGGGTAGGCCCTGTTTGAATTCGATTTCGGTTCGATAGCTTTGGTCCGGCGCCAATTTTGGATTTTGTGTCATCTGGAATAGATTCGAGGGTGCTTCATTGTCGGGATTTTCAAGGATTCCCGATTCGTAACTGATGTGCATCAAATTCGCATCCATACTCCACGGTGATTTCGGTGTTACCGATACCGGAATATTATTGCTAGTTGCATATTTGATTAAATCCGGCCGGCCCTGAAAACGACTAGTGAACTCCCCAATTCGCCACGGCGCTATAATCTAAAAACAACAACAAATTAAACCAAATTATTGGAAATTTATCAGTTTTACTTTAATATCCGGCGCTAGGGCGTAGCAAGACAACTCGAATCGGACTTGATCGTTGCCTTTACCGGTAGCACCGTGGGCGATAAATTTCGCTGAAAATTCCCGAGCGCATTTTATCAAGCCGACTGAAATGCACGGGCGCGCCAATGATGTGCCCAGTAAATAACGAGATTCGTAGATTAAGCCGGCCTGAATGGCCGGCCATACGTAATCTTGAACGAATGTGTCACGTAAGTCTTCGATTACAACGGTTTTAGCGCCGATTTTCAGGGCTTTTTCTTCGGCTCTTTTGAAGTCTTCAACTTGGCCGACATTTGCCATATAGCAAACCACTTCGTAATCGTGTTCTAGGAGCCATTTTAAAATACAACTGGTATCAAGACATACGTTGAGACATACGTTCGTTGTTGCACCAAATACTAGATTAGAATATTGATGGGAACGTTTTATATAAATTTAGTGTTCAGTTATCACTGGTAACCTTTAAAATAACCTTTTGTTTTGCAATTAAAATTTAGATGAAATTTTGGAATTGCTATCTATATTTATTTAACATTTCAATTGACATGTTATCGGATTCATATATCTTATTATAGTTTTATAATTAAAATAAAGTATTGGTATTCTAATGAAACGGAAATAAGCAGAAAATACAATGAATAATGTCACTAATTTCAATTATAAACAATATAAAGATAGTTATAGGACAATTATGTTGGTAAAACTCGGTTTTTAATTTAAAAAAATCGCCCTATAACCCGTTAAATTTTATCGTTTATAATCGAATTTCTATCCTAATTTGTTTGAGATATTCGTGAAATAATATTGCTTCATTTTCTGTTTAACTAACACAATTATTACAGCACAATCTTAATTTACATTTGATTCAATAGATTGGAAGCGAATTTGTAAACGAATCGTTAAGCCGTTCTAATTATACACAGTTAAAGTTATTCCCCGTAGAATTTTAAATATTTATGAATAATTCGATTTAATAGTGGCATTCTTTCAAAACTAAACTAAACACAACTTTTAATATTCTAACAATTCATCTCAACAAAATCGGATTCATCCCAACATCGAATAGAATCTACGAAGATTTCAACAAGTTGCACCAAAGCAAAATTGTGTATTATTATTTTAAATGTGTAAGACTTGTAAGATTATCGATAAATACACCATTTACAACACGGATTATTCAATTTGAACATTCTTAAAATTAATTCCACTGTATATTCAATAAAAAAGAAACAAATTGAGAATTATCTCATCTTCCGTTAAAATAATAGTAAATTAATACAATAATACAATTAAAATTAGAATACTTTTCAATTGTGAACAGATTAATTTAAAAGCAAATTCGTGATTATTTGAATAAAATCAATGATCGGGTATATTGAATGTGACTTTTTTAACGCAATTCTAGCCACTTAATGTAGCCAAATCACTTAAGAAACCCTCGGGTGTTAAAATATGCGACGAACCAATTATTACCTCCCAATTCTTTTGGGCATTTGTTACCTCATAAGCACACCGGATTTCCGAGAAACACATACCACCAACAATAAAAACTAATAAACGTGGTACATTCTTTACAGTCTGTTGGCCTTTATCTTTATGCCAATGTCCATATCTTGCACTAAATGTTTGGATTTTATTAATTAATTAAATTTCGATTAGATTTGTTTACCTTGTCGGTGCATGATAAGCACTGGTTTGAGCCCGGCCGGCTAAAAATGGAAAATGTTTATGATCCAATTTATCATCGACACAATCTTCCATTATATCTTTGATTACAGGAGTCCATCTCGACATTTGGTAAGTCTGTTCGGTTATACGTTCTTTACGTGGAACTGTATACGTTTTCTTTCGATTGCCACCCTATTGGATTATAATTTTTTTAAATAAATTCAATAATAATAACAATAAACTTACATCACTAATAACATTAACACCAAGCAATTGTAAATTGGCAATAGTTTGTTTATCTTTAATTTGTGCATGTGTTGCTAATTTCGATAAATTCTCATCGGTGATACCATTCTTTGTCATTGCATATAATGCAATTATACGCATTTTATCATATTCATTTGTTATTTTTGGATCTAATAAAATTGGTACAATATTGCGCATATGATCTTTAATTTTTTCACCTTCAGCATCCGTACCCATTGCCAAATCTTGTTCAACTTTACACAATTTATCAACATAACCCTGATAAGCTTTCATACAATCTTCAGCTAAATGTAGATGTGTTGCATATTTTGATAATTCCTTTTGATATTGGGGCATTTTTTTAATCATCTGTGATAGATCTTTCATTGATTGTTTATCACCGGTGGTCATACGTTTGGAATCGGTGAATTTCTTTAAATTCTTTGTTACTTGTTGTGATACAACAGCAATATGTTGATGGCGCAATTCCACCCATAATTCATCATTTTCATCTAATAATACTTCTTTTACCACACCAGCTGATGCTTCATATCTAATCAAATTGGCGAATTAAAATATTATAATATTGAAATTATTGAAATTTACTTGTAAACATCATTTTCAATCGGTAATAGATCATAGGCCATCGCTTGAAATGTTAATTCATGTAATAATGGTGAGACACAATCGAAGCCACGATCTAGAATTAATAATTGCGATCGGGCTTTCTCTGAACCTTCACCCATTGTCGGTTCATCGGCTTTATAAGCATCCAGTTTTTGTTGGATTAATTGTGCCAATTCAACATTACGATCCCAATCGCTACGATAACGTACTTGTGGATATTCACCTAATGTTGCACATAATGTTGCAATCTGTTCAGCCATACGTTCCATATTTGCATTGCGTGCAGCTGCAAATGTTGGATCATACATACATTGGAATGTATCCGGGGAATCCAATGAGAATACCTACAATTTTAATTAATTTCAATAATAATTAATTTGATTGATTAAAGTATTTAGTAGAAATTAGTTAAATTAGTAAGCTAACATTTAAAGCTACATGATTGAAATATTTAGAAACACATTTACACACCACCACACACCTGTGACTCATATGGTAGGAAGGCAATGTTGATTTCTTTAAGCGTTTTAATTTTCTTAGCTGCACAAGATTTGCACAGTTCATTGAAAAGTTCTTCCGGGCAGACTGTTTGAGAACAAAACATTATTTTATTATTAGAACATCATCACAATAATCAATGAAGAGAATAACAAACAAACAAAGCAACAAACAAACAATTAATTTGACTCTTGTTTCCAAGAAAAGACAAATTGTTACCAATTAGAAGCAGCATAGAAAGCATTAGTTAATTCCCATAGTTTTAGACGTTAGTATTTATTAATTCTATTATTTTTGATTTGCTTTATTTGTATACCTGTTGTTCGCATGGAATAAAAGCCACGTTAATTTCTTTTAAAGTTCTAATACGTTTCGCTACTGGATGTTTGCATAATTCACTAAATAGAGTATTCGGACATGCTGTTGAAAAATTAAACTAAAATTTAACAAAATCTACATCGTATATAGAACTGGATCAACCCCCTTAGATAACAATAACAATAACAAAATTGAAACTTGAAGATCCCTTTAGAAGTATTGCAACTGTTACTTTTTAATAATTGAACATTATTATCATCGATCACTGGGTTGATCCGAGGATTGGCGCGCTATTAATTACGATTTAACAACGAAATAGAATACCTTCAGTAAAGAATACATGAGCGGCTCGATACATCGGCCGTGGACTCTCAAAATCAGCCATCAAACCGTGTACAGATTTTTCCGATGGTGTAATCAAATAAACCGCTTCCATTGTCGGTAGTGGTTCACGTTTCTTATGAATATCCTCCACCACTGGAACAATAATCGATTTGAATGTTTGGTTTTAATTTACAGATAGAGGAGATCGTACAAGTGATGCCTTCAGCTGAAATTTCATGCATCTTACAGCACGCCGACACCATACGCATTGCCAATTGGTCGACGACTAGAACACGCCATTCCATCGAATGTTGATTGGGGCCGTTCTTTTTCACCATTTTTATCTTGACGACTTCGTTCATAATTTCTGGAAAATTACAAAAATTAAATCAAGTGATACAGTAGAAAGGGGCGATTTTGATGGGACGTTATGTGGATGTAGTAATATTGACATATAGACGTCATTACTCACCCCCACCAACAACAGAATTAAAACAAAAATAATCAATAAAACAAACATCTTACAATTAATTCAAATTAATTTGTAAATCATTTAATTTGTTAATAACTTAATTTAATTTATAATTAAAATTCAACAATTAATCCAATTGAAATTTGTTCTAATTATTGATACAACTGTCAAAAATTCAATTGTTTGTCGATTATAACAAACGAAAATCAATTTGCAACTTACTCAAACCGACTTGTCCTTTTAATGCCATCTTGTTTCTAATTCTTTATTCTCTTAATTTTCTAACAAATAATTTCTAATCTCAATTTCAATTAGAATTCACTTGTAAATAGACCACTAGATTTTACACCCGCATGAATGACTCATATTACTCTCGTTCCACAGCCGTGTTGATATCGGTATGTATTGAATGACACATGTGTAGAGTTTATGAATTGTAAGCCGTCTCCAATTGGAAAGAAGCGGGAATTTTAAAATTACTATGAATAAAAACGAAAATTCGATATAGATCGATTGATTATTTTAATTTATATCCAATATCGCGATAAATACAAATATTAATTATAATTATTGTTTCTATTTTTGTTTATTTCGTATACTTATGAATTTGGATGACCCGTTATATTTTAATGTAGGTCATTCGTTATTAATGTGATCAATACGGACAAATCTTCTAAAGGAATGATTAGAATTAATAAAAAGATAAAGCAAAGACAATTGTTTATAAGAAATGTTTATAAATTAAGATTTAAATACAATTATTTTCCAAATCAGAGACTATAGAAAGTACGATTAAATCATGAAAGAATTGTTTTCTCTAAATTCACGATTATTTATTAATTTTTGGTAAAAAATGTACAAATTCACCCTTATTTTCATTTTTTTACCTCGTTGATTCTATCCACATTATGTTTTATTAAAAATTTATAATAAACAATGATCTCAACGATATAAATAACGTAATTGTTGTATTGAAAATTCATGCGATTATTTGTTAAAATAATTGAATTCAAATCCATTTTATAAAAAAATCTATTGTAAACTAATACTATTAGCAATTGCTAGTTTATTTTAATCTATTGATTATTATTTTAGTTATCCATTAGAAAATTAATCTCCAACTATACACGATTATATTGAGATTTAATTCAAATAATTTTTAATAGAAAGCATTTGAACAAATGTACTGTTAAAGCAGCTAATAGTTGGTTTTATTTAGAACAAAACAAAGCCAATTTAGCTAATGTTACAAATAAATAGAACTGAATTGTTGCAAATATTTAAAATTTAAAGTTTAAATACTTCAATAAACATACCGGGAATGTACAAATACGTTTGATATTAGATATACTTGCTTGTTTTATTAAAATTGGGAAATAAAGAAGCAAACTATAGTCGTATTCTCTAACAATTTTAATGATTCGTTGTCATGACAACATCTTGTAAAATTATGGTAACGAATCGTTAAAACGAGAATATTGTTTGTACATTCCATGATTGATTTTCTTCGGAAATTGACAAAAATTCAATAAACTTCCGTTTGTAAAACACAACTCTCATAACGCCAATTTGTCTCATTCGACCAACAACTATTGCGACATGTAAATATAAGAACATTACCAAATTCTAAACGCGATTCAGTCTTTTGATCTTTCGTTTTCAACAATTTCAATTTTGTTATAATTGTCGGTAGTATTTGTAATTCGAATTGTAATTCACTATGACAATACGAACAATATTTTGTTAAATTCTCAATTGGATATAATAATAACGGTTCAATATTTGAATCTCTACAATGATAACGTAAAATTTGACCCGCATTCATTTGGATTCGTGTTAAAAAACTATGAAACATTCGATCACCATGCGCCGGATTTGTTTTCTCATAATTCTCATCGTTTATATCGATTTTACCAACATTCCCATGATTCTTCTTATCAGGACTTATTCCATGATTAATATCATCAAGATTATTTTGTTGGTATTCTTGTAATAATTCACGGACATGTCGATCGCTAATTGACGGCATTGTATTATTCTTATCAATATTCTCCTCGCCTACTGATAAGAAATATGGAACGAATTGGAAATAATTTAAACGATTATTGCATTGTAAACTGCATAAATCTTGTGGTAACGGTGTTACTTCTTGTAATAGAGCGACAATATCACGTTGTGGATATGTTGGTGTATCAACAATTATAACTTCACCCTCGTTCCCTTCAATTTCGGCAGTGGCCGAGGGTGAATGTTGACGACCCACTGCTCCACCTACAAATTAATTTTCCATTAAAATTACCAACTCACTGACACGGGCAAAATAAATAATAGAGGAATAGATTTACCGAAAGCCCCACAATTGGCATTGCGTTCGTCCACTGTTAAATTGCCAAATAAACGTAACGATTCATCATCAAAACTACAACTCTCTTCTTCATCTTCATCAGATATTTTATCGAAATTGTTAATTAAATTACCATTCTGTTCATTCATATTACAATCATTATTATCATCATCATCACCCGGCCAATTATCGGCATCTGCACACCAATCTGTTGAATTTGTTGTTGTTGCTGTTTTATTATCAAAATTATCAATTTCAACGATTTTCTCTTGAGTTTGGACACGCAAACATACCCAACTTTCATTATGGTTCCAACAATTTGGATTTATACAAGCAAACACATATAGAGTACGATGGTAATTTGAATTCTCCATTGGTGCATAAATTTGCACAATTAAAGGTCTTGGTAATTGACATAATGGACAAATTGGCAATTCCAATTTAATATTAGATGGTAAATCCTAAAAACAATTAAATCAAATTTCTACACTCTTTATATGATTGTTGGATGAAATTTTAAATATCGGGGGTGTAACTCAGTGGTAGAGTGTCTGCTTCGCATGCTGAAAGTCCTGGGTTCAAATCCCAGCTCCTCCACACGAATTTTTTTTTTCCCAAATTTATCACTTTTTGTAAAAATTAAGGTTATCAAACTCACCGGTTTTCCACCGATTTTATTCGTAGTGAAATTGATTTGATTCTTGTATTTTTCAGTAATCATCTCATCATCGAAACCGAGTAAAACTTTGGAACGATTCTGTGCCATTTTTAACACGTGTTGTTATTTTACGATGATTACAATTTAAACCTTGATGAAATTATTAGAATTTATTGTTGGAAATTATATTGAAAATCGAATTTAGTCAACCAAACATACATTGGTGAAATAATAAAGGGCATAGAATTCCTTGTTGAGGAGACGCTTGCGCGTTAATTCGTTGCTCCCCAACCCTCTTATTGCACGTATTGATCACATAATTTGACCCACATTCAGTTGAAATGTAACGGGTCACTTAAATTCGTCTTATAGTATGGGACGATAGGTTCTAAAAATACCATTAGAATGGAGAATTCATTGAAAAGAGCTCGTTATCTCTAAACAAAATTGTCAATAATCTCCATAATTTTCAACATATTCACACGAATTTGGTACCACTCGATAGAGAATTCCTTGAAATATCAATTGATTATGATTTTGTCGTATTGTCATTTAAAAAACAGTGATTTTTTCCGATCTTGTCTTCAATGAAGTTCCGGCGACTTGGTCTAGAAATTTCGAAAGAAAATCGTTTAAAATTCATCAGATTTAATTCCTTGATAAAGTAAATTGATATTTACCATAAAAGAAGCTCGTTTTCATTGAAATTTAATGAAAAATCAAGCGGAAAAGTCATTGAAAATATGTGCATTGAAAATTTGAAATTTCGATTTTAGCGCCATCTATGAAAACAATAGTGAACTAAAAATTCTTAATTAAATCAAATCCACTAATTACTCCTACAATTTTAAACCTATTCTAGCCTCATTTAAAGGATTTTAAAGGAAATTCCCTAAATTTCATGTTAAAATCCATTGAAATCGTAAAATTCTTCACCAGAACTTGTTATTTCATGAAATTGTCAACCATCGATATCGCCCATCAAAATTGTCCAGCATTTCTACAATTTTCAACATAACGAAATCCATCGAGCACCATTTTAAGGAGAATGCCCTTAATTTTCAGCTAATTGACTAATTGTCGTAAACAAGGTGAATTTTTGCACTTTCCAATACCAACAGTGCTCCACGGAATAACCTAAAAACTGACAAACATACGTTAAAAATCTAACAAATCCAATTGTCTGCTTAAATCAATATTTACAGTGTAAACAGCACGTTTTCATTGATTTTCAGCTGAAAAATTGCTTAAAAATTGAACAATAAACAAATTCAGGCCATTATGTCAACTGAACTATTACCAACTTAAAATTCCGGAATTTAATTTTAGCGCCATCTATGAAAACAAGGCTGAACTAAAATAGTATACAGACTGTCTCAAGATCGCAGAAATTTCTGAATTTCTTATCTTCTTTTCTTTGTTTCTAATGTTTTCCTTTTCTTTCTGCTTGTTATTTTTTATTGTTTCTGTTTTTCTTATTTACCTTTCTTTTTTCTTCTTATCTTTCGATTTTTTT
>JACDRQ010000742.1:21557-41339 GCA_013841215.1 Hycleus cichorii
TCTTTTTTCTCCCCTTTTCTGTAATTCAATTCTTATTGCTGTTTTTCTTTCTTTATTTCCTTCCTATCGACTTCTCTACGTTTTATATTTCCATTTAATCTTGTTTCTCTCCTTCTGTGACTTCTTGTTTCTTTCTTTTTATTCTCTTGCTTTTGCTTGTTCTCTCTGTTTTTCTACGTAGACTGTTTTTCCCTGCTTTACATATTTCTTTCTCTGCTTCTTTTCGGTTTTTTCCTCTTTTCTCCAACAATAAATTCCTTTTTTGCACAATTTTTTTCCTCCTGTCTTTCCTTTCTACATATTTTGGTTTTCCTTTATTCTACCTGTCTATATTCTTTCTTACTTTTGTTTTCCCTCCTTTTCACATGTCTTCTTTCGCTTTTACCATCATATTCCTCTCTTCTGGCTCTTTTTCCCCCCTAGAAGTCTAGTGTACATACAAAATGTGTCTGGCATCGTTTTTTAAAGAGTTAATTTTACTTTAAATATACGAAATGGGCATTTGCTTATTAGATTTTTATGCTTAATTTTTGCTTTGTTTTTTAACCTTCCCCTTGTTTTCCTTGTAGATAACTACATTTTTAAGTTCTCTAATTTTGCTTATTGCTTTATTGTTTAGCAATACAGAGCCCTTCTTTTATGGAAATGGTGTTTTCTCAGTTCTGTTAAAGATTTTCGCATGACTCAAAATAGGATTTATTGCGTTGCAACTTTTGAATTATAAAGATATTAATCTTAAGTGGCAATTTGCAAGTAAGGCTAGATATCGCTAGATTTAGAGCTGACAAAAATTGTGATAAAGAATTGATAAAAGAATTCAAATTCATGATTTCTAATCAAACTGATCGATTTGCATAAAAATAAATAAAAATTAGAAATTCGTGTTTACCAAAGTTCTAACTGGTAATAATTTAAAATTCGCCCGAATTTTTAAAATTCTTACACAAATTTTTACACAATTATGCTTCTTTGATAAGCATTTTTACTACTTGAAAAATGACAAGTCTATATTTGTTCCATTATCGAATCACTATAAAAACAGCCAATCAAGTTACAAATAGAATAGTGTTAAAAATGACGCTTTCTAGGTTAATCTTCTCATTGATTTCTATATTTTCAATAAATTCCGCAGTAAGCATATTTCAAATTGTAATTAATAATCGTTAATAATTTCGAAAATTAGTTTGCAGATAATGTAACTCTACGGATACCAAATGGATTACTTCTAGGACGTGAGGCAAGATCTGCATCGAATCGACTCTATTATTCCTTCCAAAAGATTCCATTCGCAGTTCCACCGGTCGGTTCGCTCAGATTTCAGGTAATTATTTAAAAGTAATTTGATGAAAAATGAGTTTAATTGAATTTTACTCAGACACCACAACCGGCACCAAGCTGGGATGGTATTCTAGACGCCAGAGAATTGGATGTTAGCTGCTATGATCAATTAGGATACACTGGCAAGCAATCTGAAGATTGTCTTTATCTTAACGTGTATACGACCCAAGTAATTAGAGTTTTTATTTAAAATTTCAATCAATTTTCAAATTACTTTACAATTATTAGCTACCCGATCGTAATAATACTGAACCATTACCGGTAATGGTATTCATTTTTGGTGGTAAGTATATTGGAGGTTCAGCTATTGAAGCTAATTATGGTCCTCAATATCTTATCGATGAAGATGTAATTATTGTCACTATGAACTATAGAACCGGAATTTTCGGTAAGTTATCAAAAACTAATTGTAAGTACAAACTGTAGAATTGGAAATTGTAGGTTTCCTATCAACTCAAGACGATGTAATTCCCGGTAATTATGGTTTGAAAGACCAATCATTGGCCATCCAATGGGTCTATGATAATATCGAGTATTTCGGTGGTGATCGTGAACGAATCACAATTTTCGGCCAAAGTGCCGGTTCGGCTTCTGTATCTTTCCAACTACTAAATCCTAAACTTGATGGTATAATTAAGGGGGCAATTTGCGAAAGTGCCACATCGATTTGTGTTTGGGGCAATACACGAGATGCCCGATACGTAGCCTTCACTATTGGTAGTTATTTAAATGACAGTTTCATTAATAGCAACGATTCAACGGCATTACGTGAATTTCTATTGAATGCACCGGCTGAAGAGCTCAAAGAAGCTGGTGTTGAACTTGCTGCAACGGTTTGTTCAATATTTGTCTTTTTGTGCGCCTTTCGCTCTTATAATTTAGACAAACTTTATAGGAATTGGGTGATATTTGGGCGATATTAGGTCCAGTAATCGAAGTTGAACATGACGATGCGTTTATTACAACAAAGATGTATGAAGACTTTCGCGATGGTAATTTCACAAAAGTGCCAACGCTTATGGGATTTACATCCGAGGAGTATATTTATTTTGCCATACAAGGTAATTTACCCTCTTAGAATGACTAAACAGTATTTTGGAAAATTTCGAGATATCTGTCACTTTTTCCTATTGGTATAAACGGCACTGCTGCGGTAATTGGAGTTTACTCCAAAGTTTTCTTTTTATGAAATTTTGAAAAAATTGATGCACCTGCTACACAGTGTAGCTCTGAAAAATCTGGCAATTCTTAGCCTAATCGTGAGAAAGCTTCAATTTGAAAATGCTTAGAGCTATTCAGGTCTAATTTTTGACATTTTCATAAATCTCGATTAACAAATTATCAATATCATAATCACTTGAAAGTCTTCTACTATTTTGAATTAAATTGTTGCAGAACCTGACGTAACCCGGAGAGCTTTCCGTAATTTGGATGCAAGTTTAGACACAATACCGCCACCTGATATGATAATTCCAGGCTTAGAAAATCGTACAAATTTTGGTAAAACGATAAGAAACATCTACACAAATTCAACATTTACTGACGACTTCACAGCTGGCGTTAAAGTAAGCGACTTTTTGCTAATATTTTTACTTAAAATGGAAAAAAATCATAAATCTTGTTTAGTTTTTGAGTGATGATGTCTTCATTAGACCCGTAATACGTGCAGCTGAACTTATGGCGCCACAGACCGATGTGTATTTCTATCGTTTTAGTTATGATGGTCCATTAGGTGGAGTCGATTCAGATATTGAAGGTAGCTCATTATCAATTTCATCGAAGATAATTGAAGTGACATTCTAATTTTTAGGCGTAGCACATGCTGAAGATTTGGAATATTTGTGGTATACGATCACTCCAGTGGATAACAGAAATTTAACAATCTTTCCAGAAAGTGATATTTTAACACTTAAACGAATGATCAAAATGTGGACAAATTTTGGGAAAACATTGTAAGGCCTTTCTTTCTACATTCAGACTAATAGAGTACTAAATCGAGGAGTGTATGTATTTTTGCAGAAATCCCACACCTGAACCAATAGATTTATTGCAGAATGTAACATGGCCNCTAAAGCTAATTCTGGCCAAAATGGTAGTCTGATTTATTTAGATATCGGTGAGGATTTAGTCCTAAAAACAAACCCTAGAAATGAGAGTTTCCCGGAATGGAAGACACTCTACGGCAGTCTAGGATATGATGATTTCGATACATGGTAAATAAATTTATTTTAAAACAAATGAAGATATGTATGTACACAGTAGGGTTGTGGCAGCAAAATAAATTATCAAAGCATGCAAAATGATTTATTTCTCTCAATACGTGGTCTTTTAAGCTTTAAATATTTCCTATAGCGTCTAAATTACAGACGGTTTTATGAAACTTGATTTAATTTTTTCTGATTCATATTTCTCTTGATGTTGCATCAAAATTGGACATTTTTCACCAGTTTTCGTCATTGTCAAAAGTAGAAGAATACAACAGTCTTTTCTCAAGTTTAAACTCTGTCGCCTGCTGAGCTACCGAGTAGGTCTAGCAGAGAGCTAATTACTTTGGCAAAGAAAATATCATTTCTGAGACAGCAATAGATCGGAATGGACGCAGTTCGGTAGGGCTTAATAGCCAATCGACCCAGCTCAACTAAACTAAACTATCTATGTGACAGAAGAAACTCAATTTGTTTAATTTTCAAGAAGAGAATATTACAAGATTTTGATTTGAAACGTCCTTTGAGGCATTCCTATCTCCATGTTATAGTTTGCNTTTCAAAAAAAAATCCGGATTAGTGCGTTTAGACATAGGAAACTGCTTAAATTTTCAAATATACTTTACTAACAAGCTAATTTAACAATACTACAATGGTGCTATTATTGGTCTGATCCATCAAAATCGTGCAAAATCCTTCAAATGCACTTTAAAACTGAATAACAAATCATTTTAACACGTTTGTAATGAAAGTGATAAATGTGTAAATGGTTTTGAAGATCTAAAAATGTTCTTTGTAGAAGACAATTTGTACAAAATCAACATAAATACCTGTGTACAAGTTCCCATTGTAATTGGAAATACTTTCCCGGCTGTAATTAGAGTTTCTTTCTTTGCCATTTCCATCATTATTATTAATTGTTTTCTGATCGATAAATCTGTACAATCGTACCATTTCGTATCGTATATAATACCAAGTGTTCTAGATGCCTAAATATTAATGATTACTTGTATGTTATCAGTAAAATTAGCGGATATTTACCTCGTGTGTCAGTTGTGCTGATGGCCAACAATACAACAATACGATTGCAAACAGAATGCCTGCTAATGCGACAATTGCTTTAACAGTAAGAATACTAATCGGTCTAAAAACAAGAAGATTTAAATGTTACGAATCAAATATTTAAAAAATATAATTAACTCTTTCAAAAGCCGTAGACATTCGGAAAGTGTACAACTCATCAAAAAAAATAATTCGGCTAGAAGGCTAATTTTATTAAAATTGTTGAGCTTTCTTAAATATTCAAATAGCAAATTTTGATGTTGAACGTAGATTTTAATTTTTTTACAACAATCCGAATCGTAGTCCAATACATTCAATTTATCGTTAAGCATTTGAAATTGTAATGTTAACATTTTTGTGAGCAAAAACGTAAAAGCATTAAATGAACAATGAGTCGTTGAACTTATAATTATAACAAAAGTGTTAAACGAATAAAATAAAATATAAGGTACGAATTGTGGAATATAACAAACTATTGGTACTGAATCACCGATAATTAATGGTTGTAGAACAAATGTAATTAGGCATAAGAAAGCTATTTTGAAGAAGGTTTTAACCATCATTTTATAAAATTCGATGTCTTTTTGATAAGTTTGAATAGTTTCCTGTTTATATGGCCAGAAGTTTTCCAAATTTTCGATCAAAAATTTAGCTTCTTCCCTATTGAAAATCAAAGTCAACGTCTTGAAAATACCCTAGAATTTTTATTTTAATTTATTTAAAATTATAAAGAAATTTTTTACCGTTGTACAAGCTGTAATACTCTCCATTAGATCGATAAACAGACGCAGATTAAATTCATTTAATGCAAGATTTAGAAATATTAAATATTCAATAATACCGAAAATAATCACAAGAATAGCAATTTTGAATTTGTTTAATTTATCAAGAGGACTGATGCCCAGAATTTTAAACGTTAATAAACTTGTAGCAATCACTTCTCCATAGTCACCCATCTTTGGTATCTGAAGATTTACACGAATTGTACAATAGTTATATAGTCGAAATTAAATATTAATCAACGAATAATTACAGGACAAGTTTCATTTCAACCCTGGAACGTTTGACGCCCAGGACTTGAATACACAAAAAATACATCAAATAGGATTATTAATATTTGATTGGACGTGTTTTTTAATTAACGATTGATTTATCGATGACAAAACCAAATTAGAGACCACCATTGTCTGTAGAAATCTGATCATTTACTTTAGTTTAGATAAATATCGACTTTATAACGATATCAATGTTGAAGTTCGATTATCGCAAAATAAATCGTTGAATTTTCGACTGTTCTGATCGGTTAAAAAAATTGTGCAAGTGGCTAATAAAAAGTGATTAAATTTTTACAACTTTTACAGATTAAATTGCAAAACGATGAACAATCAGTCTGTTAGGTAGAGTTGGCAATAATTTCGAAATGGGTCACAAACATTAATTTTTCAGTGTTGTTCGAAGATTGTTTGGCTTTTTTTGCAGCTCATTAAACTATAAACACATCGGCGTGTTGGTAGATCAATGGGGTGTAAATGTTAAAGATGGGCTTTAACTTGTTGAAGATAAAAATTGAATTTGAAGTGTTTGATTACAATAATTTTATGGATTTACAAATGAAATTTCGACTGTTGGAATATTTTTAATATTTGATTAACTTAAACTTGTTTTATGATAAATAAAATGTCTAAAAGATAAGAAGACAAGACAACAAAAGCAATAATATATAAATGGACAGAAAAAAGAAATTCAATTTTTTCCTTCTTCTTAATTTCTCTTTTATGCTTTCCTTTCTGCGTTTGTTTCTCTTCCTTTGATGTCTTCCTTTTCTCGCTACCAATATTTCTTTCTGTTTTTTTCTGCTTTCTGTTCTGCATTCCTTCTAACATTCCTCCATTGTCTTCCTTTCTGTATTGTTTCATAAGTTTTTGTTCAATTTCTTCTTTCTTTCCTCATCTTCTTTATTTTTGTTCTTAAAAAAGTGACTAAATTCTTTACTTTTAATGCCTCTCTTTCTCTTTTGGTACTCTTTTAGAACAACTTTCTAATTTGCTTAATTACTTCATCATCTTGCTTTCTCTTCTGAATATCTTCTACCTTTTCCCCAATTTTCCCCTTTCTCTTCATTGTACACTGTCGTTCTCATTCTATCCTCCCTCCTGGCTTCTGTTCCTTCCTCCTAGTCTTTATTTCCCTACTTTTTTCTCATCTCTTTCGTTTTTGTTTTTTTAAGAAGAGTAACTTGTATGCTACAATGATGGTACAAAGAACACAATACTGAAAAGGATGTGATATTATCGAATTAAAATTGAAATAAATGTTGCAATATCTATTTTAAACTAATCACATATTTTTTACAATAGTTAACAATACATTTACTGAAATATTGACTGGAGAAATTAGCGTAATAGATTCATTAAATAATTTACAAAGGTTAGTACCTTTTCAAAGAATTTTGGTGATGTTGATAGTTGAATTGGAAATTTGATTTGACGTATTTCAGCTTCAATTACATCCACTGGCACCAAGTACAAATCACAACACGATTGATATGCAGGTTTTAACATCGTTTTATCAGAAACGAATTTACCGTTTGGTTTAGTGAAACTCAATTTTGTTAATGGTGTTGTAAATGAATACTTTAATGCTAAATTCAATGCGTTCTGTAGGAAGTGTTGTGGTACAATATTATCAGCCATCCAGTCAATGTTTTGGGTTATTTTTAAGTATGCCCATAATCTATCCAGAGAGTAAGAAGATTTGACAAATTGTGGCATAAAATCTTGATTACCCATGCTTGTATAGGCAGTAACGTACGGTAAAATTGTTGAACCATCTAGAAAAATCAACAAATTATTGAATAAACTTCATTACATGTGAGTAGAATCATTTAAATGTTCCTAGTTCTTATGGTAATGGAGAAGAATAGCAGAAAATCAATGTCATTGTAGCTTTAACTAGTTTCTAAAAGATCTAAATTTGTGAAAAGATTGAACGGTTATTATTTAAGATCTATACACTGTTATGAATCGGAGGAGTAGTATTTTTGGGGGTCTAAAGAAGTTCAATTTTACGTGAAGTATGAATGACTCCTCGTTAGAAGGGTGCTGGAGTCATTCTTTATCATTTTATTGGCTTGTATTGTTTTCAAAAGCTGCGAAATTGTCCACTGCAGTAATGTCTATTCTTTAGAAATTCTGGAAAAAAATCTCTCAAATTGCCATATGAACTTTGAACATTTTATTACTAAACGAGTCATCTTACTAATTTTTCCAGCCACAACTAATTCAGTTCCTTTGAAGTACGTTGGAAAGAACGTGTTTGTAGTTTGAAAAGTATCAGCACCATATTTGAATTGAATATTACTTAATAACGGTGTTGATATCTGATGGTAGAACCGTTGTAATTGTTTCGATACATAATCAACAGCAATATATTGAGCTGTACCGCGATTCAGTGCTGCCAGTTTTTTTAGAAATTGAAAATCGGCGTCTTTACCTAAACTCAAACAGAAGATCGATGCATTTGTATTATATGCAGTAACCTTAAACAATTTTTATTTATGTAGTGGAAATTTCGTTAATTTCTAAAATTCATACCAATTCTATGATTCGATCATGTGATGTTATTCCAACAGTAGGATCGGCATCTGTTATCATTAAAATCACTGGCTTATATTGATTGGGTGATAATTTTTGTGTTCTTTTCATAATTAATAAAGCCATCAGTAGAGCACCGATAAGATTGGTTCCACCGCCTGTTTCAAGAGCTTTTACATCTTTCGTTGCTATTGCTATATTTTTTTTGGTTGCTGCCACAGCAGCCGGGGTACTTATATTCTAAAATTATATAAATGTTGTGTTTCACTCCGGACTATAAGTTCTTATGGCAACTGCCATTACTTGAAGGATTTAAGGAAGACTGGAGATTATTTTAGCAAAAGTTTAGCCTCGTAGCTCGTTTGAAATTTGGTCTAAACAATTTGCAACTTTCAAAAACCAGTTACAAAAATGAGTCAAATAACTTGAAGATGCTTCAGCAATTTTTTGCTCCATTTTATTATTGAAAATCACGGCATCGCTAGAAACGAACTGTTTTCAACTGCTTTCACGGCAGGCTGAGGCTCAAATTTTTCTAAGATGATCTCCAATGACCCCTCTTTAAATCCTTGAAAAATTTTTCGAATTACTAGCCAAATGGCAGTTGCAATAAAAATCTATTGTCCGAGATAAAATCCTTGGTATAGTGTAATTGAAATGGTTGACAACATTCAAAATCACTATATTTTGATGGGTTAAAAAGAAAAAAGATCACCAGAAAGCGGCAGAAATAACCGAAAATACAGGAGTTAAGGGACAAAAAGTTGGCGAAATTTGTGTTAATATCAACCCTCGATGTATCATAAAAATTCGTTCGGTTCTTGGAACCCAATAGTGTCAACCAATTCGATAACACCCTGAGGAAAAATACTTGGAAATGTTCTTCGAAATGCTCGTAATCATGAAACTTCTTCGGGTTAATAAAGTTGATAAAACCTTCCTCATTTGCAATATCATCAACTTTAACAGTACCACCAAATTGAATGAGACTCAACAAATCATTCTGACGTAATTCTGGTAGGATTTGTTCCATTGCGTTGATTAACTGCGATAAACGTCGTCCTCTCATACTGGCACTTCTATCCAAGACGAAAATTACGTGCTTTGGTAACGGTGGTACATAATCCGGTGTGAAGAAATGAACGAAATGACAACCGTCTGTCAAAAACTAAAAAATGCAGTCTTTATAGCAATTGCTTCAAATTTCTATAAAACACTTACAGTCCCTCCTGTTGATTCTATTCGGACGTCATAATGAACGCTAAACCAAAGATCCAACCCGTTTTTAGCTTTCTTTTGTAAAGTTTTCATCAATTTTTTTTGTTGCATTTGATTCAATTCGAGTTTAATGATTGCCGAATGCGAATTAATTCGTCGTACAATCGTCTGTCGATCGAAATTTCGACTTATTTGCTCGTCTTTAGTCACGCTTGTGCTTATTTTCCTCCGGATGAATGACGTTTCTATCGGCTGCTCCTCATCAATGTAAACTTCCGCCACCAAATAGCCAGTCAATCTACCGGGATGAAGATGCAGATTCAATTCACAACTATGTTTATGCCGTTGTAAGAATTCTTCATAAATTAAATGAAAATTGGCTGTACTATTTGGTTGTAATTCGATCGAAATATGAAAATTTCGCGACTCCTCTTGATCCCGACGCCTGCCAGGCGGATCTGTACGTTTCAATACCATCGATTTGTAGATTTTACCATCGAGTTCGAGCAAAAAATTCGAAATAAGAGCTCTTTCTGGGATTGACATGGAAAAATCAGCATTCACAGTCTCATCTCTACGATTTGTTATGCGATTATTGACGTATGTTGTAGCGTAATTTAATCTAATATAGGTTTTTATCGATAAGAAATCCATATTTCCTACTTTATCTTCAACTGGCTTGGAATACTCCAAACACTTACCCTATAATTTAAATTTTTTTTAAATTGATTTAATTTTTAGTGCAGAACAAAATTTACCTGGCATTTGAAAAAATCGTTCATTTTCTGCAATCGAAAGAAGAGCATCACTAATCATCAAATTTGGGAAACACTATACAGGATGTCTTATAAGTAAAGTAGTAAAGGTGGAGGGATATTTATAAAACACCCTGTATCTTCGTACAAGATGCATCGAATAAATTTCATGCTCATTAACTGATTCGATCAAGTTTTTGTACAAGAGGCTCGCTAATCATCAAATTTTGCAAACATTCGGCGATAAAATTTGATGATCAGTGAATCAAGTGATCGATTTCTTGTCATTGATCATCAATTTTCATAGATTTCTCTACTCACCTGATTACCATTGGGATCGAAATTATCCGAACAATCACAATTCTAAAATTTGTTCCATTCAATTTTGTTTCAAATTTGAATAAAAAGCTTACCGATTTTGTATGTTGAGTGAAAAGATCATCAAAAACATTCTTGCAACATGTTACCGTAACAAATAAATTAAAAATTAATAAGCTCGAACTTATCACTTTGAAACAAATCATTTTATTATCATCAATAAAGTGTTGGAAATAAAACAGTTCCGATCAGCAGTCAATTCGAATTTATATAAACTGTAAAACTTTTAACAGGAATAATTTACAACTATTATAAAACTGAAGAAATAAAGATATGTTGTTTCAAATCAACATAAATCATGAATGGCCAACAATACTTATTCAATATTATAAAACTATTGCGTATATTTACTCATTTATTAAATCTAACAAAAAAATAATAATTAATTGTTTGTTATTTCAATATACAGAATGTAATAAAATGCTTGACAATACTGAGACTCTACTCCGAAAAGTAGAGAGAAAATTAGAGGTGGAAGGTAGAAGAGAAGGTCAAAATATCAAAAGAAACAAAAGATGGAATGAATGAAGGAAGGGCTGAGAGGTGGAGATAAAGGGACAAAAAGAATGGATGGAGAATGGCAAGGAAAGAGAGAGGGACTGGAAGGCTAAAAGAAGAAAGAAGGTCATGTGCCTTGCTCGAGAGGCTGTTCGAATTGCTCCCCTTTCGTTAGAAATTTGAAAATTTCCCTCAGCAGTCCTGTATTTTTAATACAATCCAGCAGATATTTAAGGGAGTATTTTTAATTTCTTCAGGAGTGAAGATCTATAAGGTCTCACAGTGACATAAGATGAGAAGTGAAGTTTCATTGTCTTCTTCATAGGCCTTACATGTCGAATCCTTTACAACCCCATAGTGATCAGTAAGCAGTCCCATGGTCTGCCTTAATTGTCTCTAAGTTTCTAAGAATTCCTTAATTCTTCTTCTGCTTGAAAATCGCAAAAGTGACTTTCATAGGACCATCTCTGGTAGTTCCTAGAGCATGTAGAGTTTTGTTAATCAGTATGCCATCTAATTTTTTTCAACCTCCTGATGAGCTGAACACTTCTCAACTATCTGTCTTGTGGATGTTTTTATTTCAATAGTTACTCTACAGCAAGACCTGTATGGAGATCATTCTGCTTAGAATATAGAGCATTCGTTCCCTAGCGCAAGATAGATGTCTTACTCATGCCTGGATCCCCCCGTTTCTATTCCTTTATTGATGGTCCTTTTAGAGCCATCTGTAGACCAAAGGCTTCCTCCTCGATCCTTGTTTTCTACTCTGTCCATTGATCCTTCTCCCTCCAGTATTTCTACTTTGGAGTTTCTGTTGAATCGATGGAATTCTATCTGTTACCACTCTCAAAAAAGAGGAATGTTGTCTCTTTTCCAATGGATTTAAATATGGGTTCTCTTCCTAATCCTAATGTTCAAGCGATAAAATGTAATACTCATGCAGGTCATTCTTTGTATCGCTTATTCGTACTGGTGATAGCTCTATGACGGCATATCAGTACCAAATATGTTATCACTGAGATCACAACTTTGCAAATTTTGTCCATTCAACTTAAGTCCCTACAGGTTAAGGTTTCTTTTTCGGGTAAAGTGGAATGAAAATTAAGACGGGTGTACTTTAGAATCGTAGCTTCAGCTTCCTCTGTCTATCTATCGAAATTTCATGCCATTGTATTGATTTGTACATAAACAAGGCATAACCAATTGTGAAATAAAAATATGGTTCATCTTGTTTATAAATTTTAAATGAATCGAATTTATGTAGGTTTAAGAGTAATAAAATTTGCAAATTATTATTTTATTTTAATTTATTTCTCTGTTTCAAATATGTTCAATAGATTTCCAATAGAGATTATAACTTGATAGCATGACCAATTTTCCGTTATTTAAATGACGTTAAAAACAATAGGTGATTGTAGGTTTTAAAATTTTTAAGAAATTTACAACAACAACAAATCAACATTTAATACAGTAATACCAATTTTAAATTATAAATTTATAATTTTAATTCGTTCTGGATAATTTTTATTATCATCACACTTCGTGTACCCACGATCGAACAATACAAACTCAATTTATTGAAGTTAACTATCAAATCAAGATCTGCCATATTTGCTAAAATGTCATAACCAAACTTTTGAAGTACTGCAAATCTCTACAGCTGTGGCGCTATTTACCAATGCAAATTAAAGTCCCTATATATATAAAGTACCGCAATTGGCATCCATTTTGTGTCTGAAATCTGACGCCAACTTCAAACAAAATGAAAAAAGGCAGGCTCCTGTCAGTTATATTGGTGGGGATAGACAACATTAAATACTTAAAATTTAAATTTTTAAATTTGGCGCGCTAAAAATTTTGATGAGCAGTGTCATTTATTGGTTGTCATCTATTGTTTGCTGTTAAATGAAGGTCACCTTCTGTCAGGCAGCCATGTTGTGTCTAGGAAATGTACTTCTCTCTCTAACACATTTGAACATTGAATTGCGGTACTTTATACATATAAGGACTTTAATGCAAATCTTCAATTATTTGCGTGATTGGCAGACCTGCAAAAGATACCTGAAGATAGTAGGCTTAGCGAAACAACTTTCTGCCACAATTAACATTATTTTTAGATTTTTTTTCAAAGGAAAATAATAGAAAAAAATTGACAAATAATTAAATTAAAATTATTTGGATTTTCTTTCCATTTAAAAATCGACTGAAATCGCTGAAAAAACATATGAAATAATCATTGTTAACCTCAAATGTGACAGTTAATGTCATTTTGCTAGGCCTTCTATGGTTTTCTTTTTTACGCAAATTATCAATGGCAACTTTGTGAATCCGGCCACTTAATTAGCAAGCAATTTGGAAAATATTTTAAGGATTTATCTTTTATTTTAAAAAGATCATTTTAGCAAAATTTGGGGATACATATAACGGTGTTCCACCTCGCAATTGGCCATGTCTTGATTAAGTAGTGTCGTAACTTAATTCCTATTTTATTAAATTTGACATTTGCGAACTTGTTTTTCATTTTAGAAAGCTATGACACTGTACCAAAAGCATGGCCAACTATTACATATAATCTATACCAATATTAATAATAATGATAATAATAATAAAAAGTAATAATAATAAATAATCCTAAAATAAAATATAAATATTCCATGTGGTTGATTTATAATTTTATGATTTATTTATTAACTTCTTAGAAATTCGCCAATTCTAACGAAAACAATTATGAATAAATAAATGAACAATTGCATTATTGGTTAGTTCATCCTGTATGTGAGACAATGACGACAACAAACAAACAAACAAAAAACGTGAATTGTCCAATTGTGACTTGATCTTGTTAATTGAAAAGTGGGGCTGTTGTATAAAACCAGTAGTCGGTCGATGTAATCGAAACAAATCTTGTAAAAAATCAAACAATGAAGTTAACAATTGTCTGTCTCTTAATCATTGGTAAGTCTTATTATTATCATTATTATTACTTGCCAAATTTATAGTTCTTTTGTTCATTTTGTTTCTGTTTAATTTGAAATTTTAGTCGGTATTCTGGCTGTTTTCACCACAGCTATACCGGCTAAAGGATCAACAAAGGCGGCGTTGAAAAAGAAGCCATGTTTAAAAGAGTGCCCTGATGATTATACACCTGTATGTGCTGGTGATGGTACTGGTAAAGATAATAAATCATTCGGTAATGAATGTGTCTTATCAAATTACAATTGTGAGAATGGAAAAGGTAAGTTTTTATATGTTTTCTCTAAATTAAAAGCTATATTTATGTTTCTAATACGTTTCGCCTATACTGTATAAATCCTATAATTTTCTATTATAAAATTATACAGGATGATCCAGAATGACTGAACGTGCCGCTTTCCTCATACCGCTGTCAAACAAATTTTTGCCGCTTTTCATTTATTCTGACGCATATTAAGGTCAGTGGCGTACTGTAAACCTATGCAGTAAACCATCTAAAGATAACCTGCGATTTTCAAATAAGTATTTAGAATTTACTAGTTCTAGGAACATTGTTTTTAATTTTTTTTCCTTCAAAAACGAATAATACAAGGAAAAATACAATACGACAATACAAACAAAATACGTTGTACGCCATTGACGACTTGTGAAATGTCATTCAAACGTCAAATGTCATTGAAAAGAAACAAGTGGAAATTAATTTTGATAAAATGACGACGCATTATGCTGACGTCACCTTCAGTCATTCTGGATCACCCTGTATAAACGACAATAACAAAAAATATTTTAATTAAAAGTAGCGTTTATGTTTCTAATACGCATTGCCAATACAACATTTTTTTGATACTAATCCATCTCACAGTCGACTATGCTTTTTACAGAAAGTCGTAACTTGCGTCATACTTTATCAGATTTGACATGTAAGTTTTTAAAACGAAATTTATGATTCTAATACATATTGCTCATACTGTAGAAAATGCTATAATTCTATTTCACGTCTATTATAGCATTGTTAAGAACAACAAAAAACGGTGCTCTAATACTAATTTGTTTTAAATTAAAAACTATATTTATGTCTCTAATACGAATTGCCAATACTGTATAAAACCATATAATTGTATCTATTATAGTAACAAGATAACAATACCAATTATATCACTTTTTAGTGTTCTTTAATAGCTATAAAGAGTGGTTATTTCGTAGTTGACCATGATTTTATTATATAAAGTCGTCGCTTACTTGATATCATTTCAATTTAAATAAAACAAGTAACATAACTAACTATACAGAGTGTGCCATTCTAGTTCAACTGGCAGTGCTTGCATTTCGTTGTGTCGTAGATTGGTTCATATTCTACATAATGCCTAAATATCAATAGACACCTAATAGTTGGCTATGACTTGATTGCATAATATCATATCAACTATGAATCAATCAACGACTTTATGTAACTAAAACATGGCCAACTGTGAGATAAAAATTATTGTACATCCTGTATAGTTGTGTTAAACAATACTAAACTAAAGCAGGTCTTATTCATTTATACTGAAATTAAGCTCAACAAAAAAATAATATAACCGTTAATTATTGATTGATTTTACTATAAATAAAAGTAGGCTATGATTTTTTTTTGTATACATCAATACTTAATCTAACAGTTGGTTGTGTTTTTATTATATTGTGTCGTAACTTGTTTCATACTTTACTACACTTGATAGTTGTTTAAAAATAATAATAATAAGCAACTTGATTTGAAGCAGAAGAAAACAAATGAGCAATTTTCAAATGTCACCAGCTACACTATAAAATTCCCTAAAATTTAAAAATTCAATTTTTCATCAATAGTTGGTCATGATTTTCTTCTTTTTTTTAAATCGAAATGATCAAAAACATGGCCGACTATGAGTTGAAATAACATTGTACACTCTGTATAACAAATTTTAAAATAACCAACAGAGCATAAATGTTTACTTAATATTGTGGTTTTAGTGCTATACAACAATATTGCGCCACAATTTGGCCATGATTCTCATCTAATTGTTTTTTAATTAAAACAATATGTGAACAAAGCCAAATTTGGTATAATATGAGCCAATGAATGACCATATACAAAAGCATGGCCAACTATGAATTGAAATAAAATTGTACACTCTGTATAACGAATTTAAAATAACCAACAGAGCATAAATTGTTATTGCTGTTGTGTTAACAATAATTTCCTGCAATTATTCTATAAATTAAACAAGAAATAATGCAAATTAAGGTATTTGCCAAGGATTTATTTAAATAACCTTCAATTTAATTTGGTGGAAATTCAATTTTTTGCTTCTCTCGGTTTCATTTGTTATATTTTTTTTTAGATAAATTCTACTTATTATTTTTTGTTGCAGATTTGAAAATTGTGAGTAAAGGAGAATGTCCAGGCGGTGGTGGTGTCCGTCTCTCTTAAATACCATCAGAAATTATCAAATAATAATATTAGTATTAATGCCATCTATATAAGGAGTCATCAATCTCAAAAAAAGTAGAACCTAAAAGCAAAAAATTGGTTAATTTAATATTGTATTCTTTGCTTCTCAAAATATTTACAATAGAAATGAATTATATACAGGGTGTTTCACGTTTGACTTTGTGAACGTAGGTCAGCCGAGCAATCTGCATTACCGACAATCTGTTGAAATGAGAGCATGTCGGTAATGCAGACTACATAGATGGAACAAGAAACTAACGTACGCTCACAAAGTCCTAGGCTACTGCGAGGCGAAATACCGTGAAACACCCTATATACTAAAATGTTAATGATAAATATAATAAAGTTTCAATTTGTTACTAATTATTGAATAAACTTCTGATTGATTGCACTGTAGAAAAAATACAAACTGTATTTCACCTCGCCGTTAAATCAAAACACTTTGTTGGTGTAAATTTCCATGCGCCGAACCAAGCTACGACAACTCCACCCTACTGATTGATTGTTTATTGTAAAAACAATCACAAATAAGAGACTGTCGGAGATTACTCAGTTCGATTTTCCCAATTAAACTCGTGCAATTTAATCTGTAAAACTTGTAAAAATGTAATCACAATTTTATTAGCCACTTGCACAATTTCTTTAACCGTTCAGAAAAGTCGAAAATTTATTTCGCAATAATTGAACAATACTGATATCGTTATAAAGTCGATATTTATCTAGACTAGAATTAAAATTCTCTCAAATCTATTCTGTACAGTATCAGATTTCTACAGACAATGGTGGCCTCTGATTTGGTTTTGTCGTCGATAAATCAATCGTTAATTAAAAAACATACGTCCAATCAAATATTAATAATCCTATTTGATGTATTTTTTGTGTATTCAAGTCCTGGGCGTGAACGCTGAAAATTTCAAACGTTCCAAGGCTGGAACTTGTCTGTAATTATCCGTTGATTAATATTTAATTTCGACTATATAACTATTGGACAATTCGTGTAAATCTTCAGATATCAAAGATGGGTGACTATAGAGAAATGATTGCTATAAGTTTATTAACGTTTAAAATTCTGGGCATCAGTCCTATTGATAAATTTAACAAATACAAAATTACTATTATCATGATTGGTTTGGGTATTATTGAATATTTGATATTTGTAAATTTTGCATTAAACGAATTTAATCTGAATCTGTTTATCGATCTAATGGAGAGTCTTACAGCTTGTACAACGGTAAAAAATTTCTTCTATAATTTCAAATAAATTAAAATAAAAATTCTAGGGTATTTTCAAGACATTGGCTTTGATTTTCAATAGAGAAGAAGCTAAATTTTTGATCGAAAATTTAGAAAACTTCTGGCCTTATAGACAGGAAACTATTCAAACTTATCAAAAAGAAATCGAATTTTATAAAATGATGGTTAAAACCTTCTTCAAATTAGCTTTCTTAAGTGCAACTGCATTTATTCTACGTCCATTAGTTATCGGTGATTCAGCACCAATAGTTTGTTATATTCCACAATTCGTACCTTATATTTTATTTTATTCATTTGACACTTTCTTTGTAATTGTAATTGCATTCGCTTATTGTTCATTTAATGCTTTTACGTTTTTGATCACAAAAATGTTAACATTACAATTCAAAATGCTTAACGATAAATTAAATGTAATGGACTACGATTCGGATTGTTGTAAAAAAATTAAAATCTACGTTCAACATCAAAATTTCTTATTTGAATATTTAAGAAAGTTCAACAATCTTAATAAAATTAGCCTTCTAGTCGAATTATTTTTTTTGATGGATTATGCAATTTCGGAATGTCTACGGCTTTTGAAAGAGTTAATAATTTTTTTAAATATTTGATTCGTAATTTTTAAATCTTCTTGTTTTTAGACCGATTGGTATTCTTACTATCAAGGCAATTATCTCTGTAGCAACCGCTCTATTTATAATGGTATTGTTGCATTGTTGGCCATCAGCACAACTGACACACGAGGTAAATATCTGCCAGTTTTACTGATAACAAACAAGTAATCATTAATATTTAGGCATCTAGAACAATTGATACTATATACGATACGAAATGGTACGATTGTACAGATTTATCGATCAGAAAACAATTAATAATAATGATGGAAATGGCAAAGAAAGAAACTCTAATTACAGCCGGAAAAGTATTTCCAATTAAAATGGGAACTTGTACACAGGTATTTATGTTGATTTTGTGCAAATTGTCATCTACAAAGAACATTTTTAGATCTTCAAAACCATTTACAGCTTTATTACTTTCATTACCAACGTGTTACATTGATTTATTGTTCAGTTTTAAAGTGCATTTGAAGGATTGTGTACGATTTTGATGAATCATTTCAATAATAGCACCATTGTAGTATTGTTAAATTAGCTTGTTAGTGAAATATATTCGAAAATTTAAGCAGTTTCCTATGTCTCAACGCACTAATCCGGATAATTTTTTTTGAAATCGAGCTTTTGGGGTTAAACATTTTTGCAAACTATAACATGGAGGTAGGAATGCTTCAGAGGACGTTTCAAATTAAAATCTTGTAATATTCTCTTCTTGAAAATTAAACAAATTGAGTTTCTTCTGGCACATAGATAGCTTAGTTTAGTTGAGCTGGGTCGATTGGCTATTAAGCCCTACCGAACTGCGTCCATTCCTATCTATTTCTGTCTCAGAAATGATATTTTCTTTGCCAAAGTAATTAGCTCTCTGCTAGAACTACTCCGTACCTCAACAGGCGACAGAGTTGTACCACCGAGTGAGTGAGACTAATGTATGCCAACTCTTAACTGACACATTTCACTGTCAACTAAGCCCGGTTTTTGAGATGATATCTGACATTAAACTTGAGAAAAGACTGTTGTATTCTTGTATTTTTGACAATGACGAAAACTGGTGAAAAATGTGCAATTTTGATGCAACATCAAGAGAAATATGAATCAGAAAAAATTAAATCAAATTTCATAAAACCGTCTGTAATTTAGACGCTATAGGAAGTATTTAAAGTTTAAAAGACCACGTATTAAGAGAAATAAATCATTTTGCATGCTTTGATATATTATTTTATTGCCTTTTACCCTACTGTGTACATGCATATCTTCATTTGTTTTAAAATAAATTTATTTACCATGTATCGAAATCATCATATCCTAAACTGTCGTAGAGTGCCTTCCATTCAGGGAAACTCTCACTTCTAGGGTTTGTTTTTAGGACTAAATCCTCACCGATATCTAAATAGACCAGACTACCATTTTGGCCAGAATTAGCTTTAG
>JACDRQ010000743.1:0-21397 GCA_013841215.1 Hycleus cichorii
TGTGGAGATAGTATTGGAGAAATGTGAATATATTGGTAGTAAGGAAGGAACAAAAAATTTACCCAGCACACTTGATTACAAAATTTTTTGATGAAAGTTATGGCCAGTTACGTAACGATTGGAAACGCAACCGGTTTATTTATAACAAATCATCAAGTTGTCTACTATTGAAATTAAATATTTCCGCTTCAATTGTTTTTCTTTAATTATTCTAAAGTTATTATTATTATTATTGTTATTATTATCTTTAATAGTGGGCGAAATTAATGAAGATTACCTGTTTGTCCATTTTCGTGACGTTTTGTTTCCGCACTGGTGATGTCGACGACAATTCACTGAAATTCACTGAAATTTCCACAATTTTCAGTTGTATTCTTCTTGTTTCCTGGATTTGTTTTCACGAATTTCTGTATTTCGAAGCAGTGTCTTGTTGTTGCTGGATTGTTGATTTGTTTTGTGTTATATTTAGATGGGTAAATGGTAGAAGTACAATTTTCGTACCTATTAAAATAGTGGTAGAAGGTAGAAGAGTAGTAGTTGGGATTTTGTTGTAAGAGTAGAGGGGCAGGCGACAATATTGTTGTAATATTCTTGCAACATTGTGTGTTTTACATTTTTAATTAATTATTTCCGTTTTGAAATTAACATATTTTAACCATAAATACATTTTTTATCATTCATTGTGAATTTTCAGGCGATTTTCGCTTCTAATCGAGCATTGAAATCACCAGGAAATCGACATAAAAATTCCAATCCTATTACGAATTTATATTGAATTTTTATTTATAACAAAAATTTAACTCAAAAATTGTTATTTTCGTGTTATAACAAAAATTTCAGCATAATTATTTCCAAATTTAAATCCAAAATTGTTTGAAATTTGATTTTTTATGAGATTTTCTCACTTATTCAAATATTCAAATCACCAGGCAATTATTCTAAAAATTAGGTTTTATGGGTGATTGTGCTGAAAAATTGTAGGTCTCTGGTGAATTTTCTTTTCAGATACAATTTCAGGCAAGATCATTTTTCAGTTTAACACCGAAATCTCGGAAAATTTCTATTAAATGTTGATTTTCAGGCGAGTTCTTCGCCGAATTGAGCGTTGAAATCACCGGGAAATCGTTTCGAAAATTGTATTTTTCGAAGTTTCTACAATCTACCATTGAATTTTTAATGCAGTTTTTTTTTACAGCTGAAATTTCAGCATAATAATTTTCAAATTTAAATTCAAAATTATTTGAAATCAGAATTTTTTCTGAGATTTTCTGACTTATTCAAATATTCAAATTAAAATTTACGTTTTCTGAGTATCTCTGCTGAAAAATTGTAGGTCTCTCGTGAATTCTCTTTACAGATATGATTTCAGGCAAGTTATTTTTCAGTTTAAGACGAGAATCTCAAAAATATTCTAATAGATGTTGATTTTCAGGCGAGTTCCTCGCCGAATTAAGCATTGAAATCACCAGGAAATCGTTTCGAAAATTGTATTTTTCGAAGTTTCTGCAATCTGCCATTGAATTTTTGATGCAGTTTGTTTTGCAGCTGAAATTTCAGCATAATTATTTCCAAATTTGAATTGAAAATTGTTTGAAATTAGATTTTTTTCTGAGATTTTCTCACATATTCAAATATTCAAATCACTAGACAATTATCGTAAAAATTAGGTTTTCTGAGTAATTGTGCTGAAAAATTGTAGGTCTCTGGTGAATTTTCTCAACAAATATAACTTCAGGCGACTTTTTTGTCGAATCAGGCATTGAAATCACCAAGAAATCAATTTAAAAATTCTATTTTTTGACGTTTCTACAATCTTTCGTTGAATTTTTAATGCAGTTTGTTTTACAGCTGAAATTTCAGCATAATTATTTTCAAATTTAAATTCAAAATTATTTGAAATTTCTCACATATTCAAATATTCAAATCACCAGGCAATTATTCTAAAAATTAGATTTTATGAGTAACTGTGCTGAAAAATTGTAGGTCTCTGGTGAATTTGCTTTACAGATCCAATTTCAGGAAAGGTCATTTTTCCGTTTAACGCCGAAATTTCACCAAATTGATCTTCAGGCGAGTTTTTCGCTGAACTCAGCATTGAAATCACCAGGAAATCAGTTCAAAAATTGAATTTTCTTAGCGTTTCTACAATCTTTCATTGGATTTCTAATTTAGCTGAAATTTTAGCGTAATTATTTTTAAGTTAAGTCACTGAAAATTGTTACTTCCTTTGGAAATTAGCATGTTTAATTAGATATTTTTATTTATTCAAGCATTACTCTAAAAATTACAATTTTTGATGCTCTGGCTCTTTAGAAATTTCAGGCAAGATCATTTTTCAGTTTAACACCGAAATCTCGACACATTTAAACTAAATTTTGATTTTCAGGCGATTTCCTCGCCGAACCAACTATTGAAATCACCAGGAAATCAGTTCAAAAATTGTATTTTTTTGGTGTTTCTACAATCTTTCATTGAATTTTTCATGCAGTTTTACAGCTGAAATTCCAGCTTAATTATTTTTTAATTTAAATCACTGAAAATTGTTATTTCCTCTGGAAATTAGCATGTTTAATGCGATATTATCACTTATTCAACCATTACTCTGAAAATTACATTTTAGTGTTGTGGATTTTTAGAAAATGTCTCTTACAGAAGGAATTTCAGGCCAGATTATGTTTCAACTTAACATTGAAATTGCAAAGAATTTCAGGCAAGTTTTTCGTTTAATCTCGCATTGGAGTCCCCAAAAAAAAAACGCTTCATAAATTGCGTTTCTGTAGTCTTTTTAGAGATCAAAATTCTGAACAACTTATTTTACAGCTGAAATTTCTGGCCAGCTTATTTCATAATTGAACATCAAAAATTTTCAGCGAATTTCTCGCATAATCAAGCATTAAAGTCGCCGAGAAATCACCTCAAAAATTCAATTTTCATGATCTAGATGCAAATAATTTTACAACTGAAATTATTGCGTTTTGTCGTAAGTTTCCTATTTGCGGACAATTTGTTTCTACTGAAAATCTTTAGTGGTTTTTTTCAAAATTGCTATTTTTCAGGACTGTGAACACCTATCACATTATTTTCTTATCCAGGATAGGATAATTTGTTTAATTTGAAAATTTCAACGTATATTTGATAATTTTGTTCAAAGTTCAGGCATTTTTGTTGCTTGATCTAGCGTTGAAGTCTCTTGGAAAATCCCTCCAAATTCTGCAATTTTCATTGATTTTTCGCCAGTTTTTTTCAATTTTTCATAAAAATTTTAAAATTGCATATTTTTGCATCATTATGAATAATTTTTCAGCCACTTACAACTACCATTGTTTTATTTTTTATTTATTTGATTTTTTTATAATTTTCCACTTTTACAAACAATTTATGCGTTATTGTATTGTTTTCTAAGGTAATTTTACTGAAATTAATATTTCATCATAAACTTCAACATGTTATTGTGGCTATCTTGATTATTTTCACAAAAAAATCCCAAGAACATCACAATATCAAGTTCAACTTTCACTTTCTTCATTTGTAATCAATTTCCCCCTTCACCCTTTTGATAATTATATAACCACACAACAATCTTATCAAAACGGCAACAACAAACTTGATTTTCGTTTATAATCAAAAGAAAATGGCGTCTATAAACAATTTTTGGTAGTTTCATCAACTTACATAAGTCGACCTTCTTTCGCCCCATTTACCCCCGCCTATCGCCATTAATATTCCATTAAACGATTGTAACACCCAGACGAAGAAAAACAACAAAAAAAAAACAATCGAATTCACTCAAAATTAGATAGAGATAGGTGTCGACTTTCACTTTTATAATGAGGATCTTCGTGGTGATTTCAACGGTGAATCAAGAAACGAACGTGATAATTTACACGCATTTGTTTTATTTTTACTGTAATCGTTTTTCAGTGGATATTTCAGGGAAATTCCTGAAATATCTCGTCGATATGCCGAACAAAAATTCGTTAGAAATGTTTGGAATTCAATTGGAGCCAACTTTCATGACGATTTTTCAATTTTTTCTCCTTGCATCGAAAGAGATAGTGAAAGTGTTAGGTAACTGGCTACGTTTTCAATATCATGTAAATTAAATCGATTTCCCCATCTCTATTTCCTACAGTTCCTATCTCTATCTGTCATTGTCTTCTTTTGTTTCGTTATTGCGTTGTTTTGGCAAAATTTTTGGCACACTTACTAGGTCATACTAGTTTGGCATTGACAATTGAACGTTTTCTAGATCACGTGATCAATATTTGCTAGTTCATTTGTAATATTTGCATACAAGTTGCATTATGTGAAATTTCTCTTTGATTGTTGTTTTTTTTTTTGGCATTGTTTGGTCATTTTTGGTAATAGAAAAGTGATTTCATTTTTCCTCGTCTGGGCTTCCTTACCTTTGAAATAATGAGTCAGTGTTGTTTTCACTATGTGTAGTTGGAATTTTTGCCCGAAGGTTAACTTTGGGGAAGTTTTGGACATTTTTTTACAGTTTTTGGTATTTGTCTAAAGTCGGCTAAAATGTAAAAATGTTGTTGTTGATTGTATTCTTTTCGATTGTTATCATTTTGCTTTAATGACACATCTCTGGAAAAAATGTAACTTATTTGTCACATTTATTTTCAGCTTTAGGTTTATTTAGGTTTCTCTACAATTGAAGTAGAATCATTTTGGCATGATTTGAACATTAATTTTCCTTCAATTTCAGTAGTGACACAATTTTGGCACATGTCTGGATCAATTAAAGTGTAAAAATTTGGTCTAATGCCACAAATTTACATTATTATCGTATTCTATAACTGTTATTAGCTCTAATTCTAATACAAAATACTTTAATTGAGCGTATTTCAAAATTGTATTTTTGACACTTGAATTTGACACTTTTTGGCACTCATCTGAAATGAACTCAATTTCAAAAATGTATTCCAACTCTTCTTAATTTTTCAATCATGTAAAAGAAGAGAAAATGACAGATTGCTCTTGAAACACCTCATTTTGCATGATTTGGACATTAATTTTCTTTCAAGTTTGAGTAGTGACACAATTTTGGCACATGTCTGGATCAAATAAAGTGTAACAATTTGTTATAATGTCACAAATTTACATTATTATTGTTTTCTATAACTGTTATTAGCTCTAATTCTAATACATAATGCTTTAATTGAACATATTTCAAAATTTGATGGCTTGTCGGTTTGAATTTTTGACACTTTTTGGCACTTGTCTGAGGTGAACTAAATTTCAAAAATTTCAGTTTAACTCTGGGTTTTGCAATCATTATCTAAAAGAAAAGAAAAAAGTAGATTACTTTTAAAACTCTTTTAGTGTCACATTTTTGACCAAATAGTGTAACTTTGATGTTGCAAAAATATGCAGATGCTTCTATTTATTGCCAAATTTTGACATATTTTCTTCGTTTTCCAATCATATAAGAGGAGAGAGAAACCATATTACTCTTGAAACTCCTTTCAATGTAACTTTTTGGGCAGAATAATGTAACTTTGACATTGCAAAAAGATGGAAATGCTTCTTTTTGTTTCCAAATTTGGTTTTCGATCATACAGAAAAAGAGAAAAAAACAGGATACTATTGAGACTTTTTCCGGTGTAACTTTTTGGACCAAATAATGTAACTTTGATGCAAAAATATGCAAATTCTATTTATTTCCAAATTTTGACGTATTTTCTCAATTTGGCAATTATATAAGAGAAGTGAAAAAAAAACAGATTTCTCTTGATATACCTTTTAGTGTAACATTTTTGGCTAAATAGTGTAACTTTGATGTTGCAAAATATGCAAATGCTCCTATTTATTTCTAAATTTTGACATATTCTTTTGGTTTCCGATCATATAAAAGAAGAGAAAGAACAGATTACCCTTGAAACTCTTTAGTGTAACTTTTTCTGCCAAATAATGTAACTTTGGTGTTGCAGAAATATACAGATGCTTCTATTTATTTCCAAATTTTGACATATTCTCCTAGTTTTCCAATCATATAAGAGACGAGAAAAAAACAGATTACTCTTGAAACTCCTTCCGGTGTAACTTTATGGGCCAAATAATGTAACTTTGATGCAAGAATATGCAAATTCTATTTATCCCCAAATTTTGACGTATTTTCTCAATTTTGCAATTACATAAGAGAAATGAAAAAAAACAGATTTCTCTTGACACATCTTTTAGTGTAACATTTTTGGCCAAATAGTGTAACTTTGATGTTGCAAAATATGCAAATGCTCCTATTTATTTCTAAATTTTGACATTTTCTTTTGATTTCCGATCATATAAAAGAAGAGAAAAAACAGGTTACCCTTGAAACTCTTTTTAGTGTAACTTTTTCGGCCAAATAATGTAACTTCGGTGTTGCAAAACCATAAAGATGGTTCTATTTATTTCCAAATTTTGACATATTCTCCTAGTTTCCTTATTTTATAAGAAAAGTGAAAAAAATAATTTCCCTTAAAACTTCTTCCAGTGTAACTTTTTGGGGCAAATAATGTAACTTTGATACAAAAATATGCAAAATTTGGCATATTCCTTTGATATTTTCACCACTTTCTACCTACCAAATTTGCTCTAATTATGTAAAATAGACGAAAAATGGCGTACGTTTAGTGTAACTTTTATGCCATACCAATGTGCCATATTTCTGTCATTAAGGGATATTGCAAAAATGTCAAAATATGTCATTCATTTATTTTATTACAAAATAAATTTATTCAAAAACAACAATATTTACATAAAACTTACTTATATGACTAGTTTTTTTTTACATTTATGTCAAAATAATGTTACATTTTTTTCTCTATCTATCGAATACGTACACCCCAATCTTCTTTAATCATATCCGCCCCTTTTTCACCAATCATAATAGTTGGTGCATTTGTATTTCCACTAACAATAGTTGGCATTATTGAGGCATCAATAACACGTACATTTTTAACACCATGAACGCGTAAACGTGGATCAACTACAGCATTGGGGTCACTTTTTGGGCCCATTTTACACGTTGATGTTGGATGATAAATGGTAAATGTAAAATGCCTCAAACTACACTCCCAATATTCATTCGTGTCAAATTCGTATTGGCGACACTTTGGAAACGGTATTTTATGGGGCCGTGAATGGAAACGTTGAAATGCCCTTGTATTTGACACATTCAGTGCTATACGAATCCCCTCAATTAACGTGTCAATATCGCGTTGATGGGTGAAATAATTTGGGTTTATGTCCGGATAGACGTTGGGGTCTTTGGATTTCAAACGTATCCAACCGGTACTTTTTGGCCTTAATAACAGTGGTAAAATCGTCCATGTTTCGGCGTTCTTTAACGGTTTATAAACCGTGTTATAGACACTATCGCGTAAACCGGTGATTTTCTTCACTTGATCCCCATCCGAATTGATACTGCTCGGTGCAAAATGGAATTGAATATCCGGCCATTTTCCATTTGCCGGCGCGAATTTCGTGTTAACAAAAGCCAGACCTTCGACACCACCCAAAGATGTCATAGGACCGCGTTCATTCAGGATATACTCCATTGCAACACTGAATGTTTGGTAGCGTTGTTTTGTGAAGGTGATCGGATCGTCGATCACAAATGTCAAACCACCTAAGCCGATATGGTCTTGCAGATTATGACCGACTTTCAAATCTTGTATGACCGGAATTTGCAAATGCTCCAAATCATCCCTCGGACCCACCCCCGATAACATCAATAAATGCGGACTACCGATAGCACCAGCCGATAAAACCACCTCCCTACGTACCCGTACCGTATATCTGCGATTATTTCGGACGAATTTCACGCCATACGCATGCTTGGTTTTGGGGTTGATCAGAATTTTCGTTACTTGAGCATGCATGGCAATGTCCAAATTTTTGCGCAAACGTACCGGCCTCAAGAACGCTTTGGCCGTTGAACATCTGGAACCACGCCGTATTGTCCCTTGTGATAACATAAAACCCGTTTGGTATTCACCATTCAAATCACGAATTTCATAACCCAATTCACGACCGGCTTGTAAAAAGGCTATCGATAATGGGGTACGCCATGGTGATTCTTGTACGGTTAAATAACCACCAGTTGCGTGGTATTTACGGTTGCGTGCCAAATATGGGTTGCGTTGGTCTTCCGATTTCAGGAAATATGGCAATACTTCATCGTATGACCAACCGGTGTTGCCTTGTTGTGCCCAAAGGTCATAATCCCGACGATTACCACGGATGTAAATCATTGCATTCAACACACTAGAACCGCCTAGAACCTAAAATTTTTCATTTTGATTAATTTTGCTAGCGTAGGGAGTCATGGCAAAATTTTTGACCGACTCACTTTGCCTCTGGGCCAATTACAACGGTCCCCTAGCATGGCCAAACAGTATTGGGAGTCGGTAGGTGGTGACGTTTGGTACATCCAATCGAATTCGGACATTTGCATATAACCACTCAATGACGGTATGTCAGTGATTTCATTCTCATCACTACCGGCTTCTAATAGCAATACAGTCCAATTGGCCATCTCTGATAGGCGTGAGGCAACTACTGCACCAGCTGAACCGCCGCCGATCACAACGAAATCGTACTCCAAACGGACCTGAAATGTGGCAAAAATTTAGCAAAAACCACCCCCCAAATTTGGCCAAAATACAAACATGATTGACATTAATTGGGTGGCTTTCCGGATCGACTTCCATGTAACGCATGAAGGCTAGACCGGCGGCAAAAATCGGTACTAAACCGATTATTGTCAATGGATTGCCGGCTAAACCGACCGCATAATGGGCAACTTGACCAATTGCAGCCAACATTGACATGTTTACTAAAATTGCAAGAATTCCACCATTAAATCCACATGCCCATATTGTTTTCTTGGTTCAAAATTTTCGGTGTATAATCACGAAACGAAACTTTCCTCATTTGAGTCACACAATCACCATACAAACACTTGATTTGTAGATTGTATTTGATGTAAAACAATTGCGATTGTAGCATAAAATCACTATTCAAACGATTGATTTTGCTGAATTTCTCCAAATATTTAAGACTAGAATTTTTCTTTAGATTGGAGTCATGTTTACCCATTTCATCACATCATCGCCTCCACAACCTGGAAAAATTGAAGCAAAATCAAAATTTTTCACCCCATCGATACCCACAAGTTTATAGAGGGTTGGTGTTAAATTTGGTCAATTTTGGATGAATTTTAGACATGACCAAGGGGTGGCAAAAATTTTGCCCTACTATTTACACCATGAAAACCAACGAATTTTAATATTTCGCAATTATTATGACTGCATAATTGTATGTTAATTAGTTTAACCAGACTTTCACTGACTATTAGCACTTTTTTGCAATTAAAAAAATGAAATTTCGACATTCTTCTAATTGAATTAAATTAACTCGATCTTTTTCATTTCAGGTATGGCTCGTTTAAATTATTCACTCTTTAATATAGAAGATTTGGCTGGATTTTTCGTAAGGTATGTGAATGTTTTAAAACTCGAATTTTGCTGCTCAAAATTTGAATATTAAGCCAAAATTTTTGATCAAATCGACACCTACAAGTTTATAGAGTATCTCTATTCAATTTGGTCAATTTTGGATGGATTTTAGGCATGACCAAGAGGGGGCAAAAATTTTGCCCAACTATTTTACATAATAGAAACGACCAAATTGACGAAATTCTCTTGTTTTATTAACAGTATTACTACATAATTGTATGTTAATCAGTTTTTGGCAGACTTTCACCTGTTATTGCCATAATTATAAACATGGAAGAAATTATGAAATTCGGCACTTTCTTCATCTAATTCGCTTGTTAATAAATTAGAAAGATTTCAAGGATTACTAGATTTTGGCTAAAATATGGGTCATTTAAACTATCAGATCATATCATCTTGGTGAAAGTCTTTTGTTTCTTTCTAGAATGTTCATTTTTTTGGACAAATATCTACCTTGTGGCCGGTGGCATTTGTTAATTTCTCAAAGCCTTCCATTCTTTTGGTCTTCTATTCAATTGTTACAATCAATAACCAACACGATGACACTTATGGCACAAATGTGACACTACAGTTGGGTGACACTAGAGAAACAACAAAAACAAAACACCTATCTTATCAAAAATCTAGTGACTTGTGTAAAGTTTCTAAACAAACTGGTGATAGCACAATTTTGACATCGGTAGAAATCGTTGTAGTTCGTATGTTTTCTTTTGTTTTTTTCCCTGCCAGAATGCCAAAAATACTCGTCGTTTATTGTTTGTAAAGGAGGAAAAAAAATGAAAGTAGAAAATGCATCTCTTCAATTCGAACGCATGCGCAATCGCCACTATCACCACAGACATGGAACTCCTACGTGACCTGCTTCCATCCTTGTCCAATGCGGATATGGTGCTATTTGGACTTTCTCTCTATTTTTATGGCATCGGAATTAAGGTGAAGGTACACGCGACTGTGAAGGTTACCCATGGACAATGTTAAGAGGTCATTGCACTGTTTTCTATCTTCTTTTTTGCTGTTGGCCGAGGTGGGGGAAGATTCCGAAATGGAAGATAGAACTGGTTTGAAAGTAGATTGTTGGAATTCTTTCCGTTGGAACGGGATGGTGGTCACGTTACAGGGTCAAAAAACTTTCTCAATAGTTCTTTTGTTTTGCTGCGTTTTTTTGCCAGTATTTCCTGTTTTGTCACACATGTAAAGGTTAGGAAATTCGGTGCATATGTCTAAATAATTTTGTTACAAAATTGACGTATTTTTATGCAATTTGGAATAATGAAGCAACAAAATAATAGAATTGAAAGTGTTCTTTGAAAACAAATAGAAGAAAATCTAGGTCTAGGAGATCTTTCTAGAACGCCTTGCATAATTTGCAAGATGAGAGATTTTTGGGGAAAAACTTATCTAATTGTTTATCTGTGTCAAAAGTACACAAAAGTGACATTGGAGTCAATTAGGTTCAGTAGTTGTGCAAAATTTGTGTCCTAAAACGAAAGATTAGTTTGCCCAAATTTTGGGCAAATATGTTGATTTGGGTCAAAAGTACACAAAAGTGACACATTTGTGTCCTAACGCTGAAGATGGGGGCTTTTTGATCGATTTTCCTTGGATTTTTGGCTACAGATCATTGATGTTTATGTCCTAGGTCAAAAATTCAGCTTCTCCTGATTTTTATGAGAAATTTGGCCAATAAATGGGACATATTTGCGTAAAATGCCCCTTTTGATCAAGTTTTCCCAATTGGAAATGCCATTTTGAGTTGTTTTGCTCAAGAGTTTAGAGTAAACGCCCATTTGGTTGTGGTATTTACCCTTAATTTCTTCATTGTTTGGTCATCAGTACCGTATTAGGATATACCTTAAAAGTAAGGCAAAAATTTTGCAATTGATTGACTGCAAAATACAAATAAAGAGATGTTGCTTTTATTGCCAATTGTCAACTTTAGAATCAACTTGGCAATTTGTGTCATTATACCAAGATCAAGGCAAAATTTTTGCAATGTTTCATTGAGGATAGGTTTCTAAATACAGTTGAACATAATTTTTTTCGTTTATTCTTTAATAGGGAATATTAGAACACACCACAAGATGAAGGCAAAAATTTCGCCTCATAAAATTGCGCATCTGTACTTTAAACCGTATCACAAAGTTAAAGCAAAAATTTTGCAAGCCTTAATTAAGTATGGACAATTGATTTTTACTATTCTCTACCACTTAGAACATATCTTGGAATTGAGGCAAAAATTTTGCCTTACAAAATTGCTTCTCTGTACCATAAAACATGCCACAAGGCTGAGGCAAAAATTTTGCAAACCTTCATTGAATATGCTACACCATTTAAAACATATTTCAAACCAAAGGCAAAAATTTTGCCTTACAAAATTGCACATTTGTACCATAACGCTTGCCCCAGTGATAAGGCAAGAATTTTGCAACACAGAATTTGGCCTAAATTTTGTCACAATTACACTTTTATGCTGTACCAAATGACCTTAATGTAATAATTGAAATTGAAGTTCCTCTTAAATCATTGAATATCAAAAATTTTGATTGAAAAACCTAGAAAATTGGGCCGAAAATCCCTTTAATCTATAACCAAATGAATAATTACGAAAGAAAAAGTTATCAAAATTGTGTAATTTTGATCAGAATTAATAAAATTGCTATAAAACGTGCCCCAAGGCTAAGGCAAAAATTTTGCAAACCTTAATTGAGTATACTACCGCTTTTAGAACATATCACAAACCAAAGCCAAAAATTTTGCAAACCTTCATTGAGTATGCTACACCATTTAAAACATATTTCAAACCAAAGGCAAAAATTTTGCCCTACAAAATTGCACATCTGTACCATAAAACATGTCCAAGGTTAAGGCAAAAATTTTGCAACATAGAATTTGGCCTAAATTTTGTCACAGTTACACTTTTATGCTGTACCAAATGACCTTAATGTAATAATCAAAAATTGAGGTTTCTCTTAAATCGTTGACTATCAAAAATTTTGATTGACAAATCTAGAAAATTGGGCCGAAAATTCCCCTAATCTACGCCCAAATCGATAATTACTAAAGAAAAAGTTATCAAATTTTGATCAGAACTAATAAGATTGCTCATCTGTACTATAAAACATGCCCCAAGGCTAAGGCAAAAATTTTGCAAACCTCAAGTGACTATAGAAAACTCATTTTAGCTAAGCTACACAACTTACAATATATCTCAAAATAGAAGCAACAATTTTGCTATACAAAATTGTTCATCTGCACGATAAAACATGCCCCAAGGCTAAGGCAAAAATTTTGCAAACCTCGATTGAGCATGGAAACTCGTTTTGGCAATTCTATTCCACTTAGAACGTATCTCAAAACTCGGGCAAAAATTTTGCAATACAAAATTCAACCCTAATTTTGTCACAATTGCACTTTTACACTTGACCAAATTAAAATTGAGGTTCCTCTTACATCGTTGACTATCAAAAATTTTGCTTGACAAATCTAGAAAATTGGACCGAAAATTCCCCTAATCTATACCCAAATCAGTAATTACAAAAGAAAAAGTTATCAAAATCGTGTAATTTTGATCAGGACCAATAAAATTGCTCATCTATACTATAAAACATGCCGCAAGGCTAAGGCAAAAATTTTGCAAACCTTAATTGAGCATAGAAAACTCATTTTAGCTAAGCTACACCGCTTAGAACATATTTCAAAATAGAAGCAAAAATTTTGCCATACAAAATTGTTCATCTGCACGATAAAACATGCTTCAAGGCTAAGGCAAAAATTTTGCAAACCTCGATTGAGCATGGAAAACTCGTTTTTGCAATTCTATTCCACTTAGAACGTATCTCCAAACTCGGGCGAAAATTTTGCAACACAAAATTCAACTCAAATTGTGTCACAATTGCACTTTTACACTTGACCAAATTAAAATTGAGGTTCCTCTTAAATCGTTGACTATCAAAAATTTTGATTGACAAATCTAGAAAATTGGGCCAAAATTCCCCTAATCTACGTCCAAATCGATAATTACTAAAGAAAAAGTTATCAAATTTTGATCACAACTAATAAAATTGCTCATCTGTACTATAAAACATGCCCCAAGGCTAGGGCAAAAATTTTGCAAACCTCGATTGAGCATAGAAAACTCATTTTTGCTAAGCTACACCACTCAGAACATATCTCAAAATAGAAGCAAAAATTTTGCCATACAAAATTGCTCATCTGTACACCATAAAACATGCTCCAAGGCTAAGGCAAAAATTTTGCAAACCTCGATTAAGCATGGGAAACTCGTTTTGGCAATTCTATTCCACTTAAAACGTATCTCCAAACTCGGGCGAAAATTTTGCAACACAAAATTCAACTCAAATTGTGTCACAATTGCACTTTTACACTTGACCAAATTAAAATTGAGGTTCCTCTTAAATCGTTGACTATCAAAAATTTTGATTGACAAATCTATGAAATTGGACCAAAAATTCCCCAAATCTATGTCCAAATCGATAATTACAAAATAAAAGCTATCAAAATTGTGTAATTTTGATTAGCACCAATTAACACTATCACTTTTAGTGAAAGTGCAATTTTGACACAGTTTTTGGGTAAAATCAACGAATAAGGCCAAAAAACAAACGATTTATTTTCAAATAATAATAATAATAACAAAAAAACTAACAATATTTGAGCAGAAATTGATAAATTAGTCATATTTACACCTAAAAAAAATCATTAAATCGAACAAAACTTAAATTAAGCAAATTATTGGCACCGGGTCTATTTCTAATATAGTGAATCGGTAACATTCGGACAACTTGACTCATCTAATTTCCGATTATAGAGAATCGGTGGGTGGATTTCACGCCGTCTCCGCCTTCTTCGCCTCTGATTGGCCGGCGTCAACCAATAATTCTTGATTAAATCACTACCCTTTTCACCGATCATTATAACCGGTGCATTAATATTACCACTTGGTACACGTGGCATAATCGAGGCATCTATAACACGCAACCCACTGACCCCATAAACGCGCAATTCCGGGTCAACGACCGCATACGGGTCAGATGGTGGGCCCATTTTGGCCGTACACGAGTAATGGTAAATCGATAGAGTGTATTGCCGGACCACACAATCCCAATAATCATCGGTGAAATCGGGTAAATGCTTACAATTGGGTAATTTTTTGTTATGAAACCGGGTACCGAAACGTTTCATTGCTTGTGTCTCCCCATAAGCTATAGCCGCTTTGACACCCTCCCTCAATACCCAAACATCATGCGGATGGGTCAAGTAGTTATGGTAAAGTAATGGGTACTCGAATGGGTCTTTGGAGCGTAATTTGATTTCACCACGGCTTTTTGGGCGCAACATCATCGGAAAAACCCCGAAAGTATCGCGGTAGTTGATCTCGGCGAAGACTTCTTGGTAGAATTCATCGGTGAGACCATGGGCCCGTTTCACTTGGGTACCACCATCACCCGATGCGGTCGTACTGGTCGCCATAAACTCCATATCGGGCCAATCGTCGCTCTGATTGGCGTATTTCGTGGAAATAAACCCGACCACCTCCAAACCCACACTCGACGTCAATGGACCATCTTCTTTGATGGCGTACCGTAGGGCCGTATTCAAATTGACTTGCCGGTTGATAACCAGACTGATGGGTGGGTCAATCAAAAAGGCCAAACCACCAACAGCAATGTGGTCTTGTAAATTTTGACCCACACCCGGTGAATCATGGATGACTTTGATCTGTTTCTCTCGTAAATGTTGACCCGGACCAATACCCGATAACATCAACAATTGCGGCGAATTGATAGCCCCAGCTGATAAGATTACCTCTTTCCGGGCTTTAATGATGTACCTTTGGCCGTTTTTCATGAAATCCACGCCGTAAGCGCGCCGGGTTTGCTCGTCAATCAAAATTTTTGTCACATGCGAGAATAACGATAGGTGTAGATTTTGGCGTAGACGTATCGGCCGTAAAAACGCCTTTGCCGCACTACAACGGGTACCACGGCGCATTGTGAATTGGTAGAAGGCGAAACCCGTTTGTTTTTCACCATTCACATCACGTACGTCGTAGCCCATCTCTTGGGCGGCCTCCAGAAATGCCACACCCAATGGTGTCAGATATGGGCTATCTTGGACGGTTTGATAACCACCAGTGGCATGATAGCGCTTATCTTTGGCCAAATATGGGTTGCGTTGGTCTTCCGATTTTAGGAAATATGGTAATACTTCATCGTACGACCAGCCGTAATTGCCCATTTTCGACCATAAATTATAATCGCGACGGTTGCCACGGATGTAGAGCATTGTATTGAGGACACTAGAACCGCCCAAAACCTAAAATTTGCCATTTAGGTTAGTTTTGCTAGGGTAGGGAGCAATGGCAAAATTTTTGACCAACTCACTTTACCGCGTGTCCAACTGCAACGTTTCTCAATCATCGCCTGGCATGCTGAATCGGACGGTTCAGTCCTGGAACAAACCACATGACGTCAATGGTACCACCAAAATGTCAAAATTATGAAAACAAAAGACCTACTTATAACCCCAGTCGACTTTGCTTTTATGTAGATACAAACTCAAAATTGGTACATCGGTAATTTCGGTTTCATGCCCGCCGGCTTCCAATAATAGCACCTTCCAATCGGGTATTTCCGTTAGACGATTCGCTAGAACACTACCAGCCGAACCGCCACCAATTATTATAAAATCGTATTCAGCGTCTAGAATTTTCCGGTCAACTGGACGATGTTCCGGATCGAATTGATCGTAATGGAAATAGGCGAAGGCGGCAATTAAAAATGGTAGAATTGCAATTTTACCAATACCAATTAGACCAATTGCTGTTTTAATTGATGTTGCCACTACTGGTAATAGAATATGTACGGCCATGACTAGATTTCACTTGTTTTTTTTAGGTTATTTGTTTTTAATTTTAGTTGGTAGTGGGTAATCAAATCAAATTACCATTGTCGTGGTGATTTGTCTGTAAATTTAAAGAAAAATTATTGGAAAATTTGTAGATGGTGTCTTGGACGATTGGGTGACGGTGGGTTCAAATCCGAGCGGTAGCAAGCCACTTTTTTCGTGAATTTAACCTCAAATTTTGTCATTTACTCAAAATTTGGACTAAAAATGGCAATTGTAGTCTATTTATTTGTTTATTTTGAGGCTAGAAAGCTTTCCTTACTCGTTATACAATCTACTAGTATTTTTTGTTTATTTAATAGCTTTCTCGCTTTCTCTACTCGTAATGCAGTCGATTTTATCAATTTTCGAATAAAAATCCAGTTTCTATACCTTGTAATTGGATATATTAGTGTTAATTTAAAGCTATCCATACACTATCAGTTTAACATCTCAACTGTACTTTATTCAATGGTAAAATAAATCTAAAGACGCCCATACACTACGAATCAAACATTACTTTCTATAATTTATTCATACTAGCAGCTTTAAATCGAAATTTGGTCAATTTTTTTATCTCTATTGGACTTGCGGCTTTCCTTACGCGTTATACAATCTACTAATATTATTTTTTATTCATTTAGTGGCTGATTTTTTGTGAAATCTAAACTTATCGCTTTCTCTACTCGTATTGCAGTCGATTTTTATAAATTTTCGAATAAAAATCCAATAATTGGATATATTATGGCCAAGTTAAAGCTATCCATACACCACCACTTTAGCATCTTATTTGTACTTTATTCGATGGTAAACTAAATCTAAAGACGCCCATCCACTACGAATTAAACATTTCTTTCTATAATTTATTCACAATGGCAGCTTTAAATCGAAATTATGGTGGATTTTTTTATCTATATTGAGTTTGGGTCTTTCCTTACACGTTATACAATTATTTTTTTGTTCATTTACTGGTTGATTTTCTGCGAAATCAAAACTTATCTCTTTCCCTACTCGTATTGCAGTCGATTTTATAAATTTTCGATTAAAAATCCAATAATTGGATATATTAGGGCTAAACTAAAGCTATCAATACACCACCACTTTAGCATCTCAATTGTACTTTATTCGGTAGTAAAATAAATCTAAAGGCACCCATACACTACTAATTAAGCATTTCTTTCTATAATTTATTGACAAATGCAGCTAGAAATCGAAATTGTAGTGCATTTTTTCTTTATTGAACTTGCGGCTTTCCTTACGCGTTATACAATCTATTATTATTATTATTTTGTTAATTTAGTGGCTGAGTTTTTGTAAAATCAAAATTTATCACTTTCCCTACTCGTATTGCAGTCGATTTTATAAATTTTCGAACAAAAATCCAATAATCGGATATTTTAGGGCTTAGTTAAAGTTATCCATACACCCCCGCTGTAGCATCTTAATTGTACTTTATTCAACGGTCAAATAAATCTAAAGATGCCCATACACTACGAATCAAACATTACTGCTTATAATTTATTCACAATTGTAACTTTAAATCGAAATTATGGTTATTTGTTTTATCTAGATTGAGCTTGTATGACTTTCCCTGCACGTTATACAATCTACTTTTTTTGTTTATTTAGTGGCTGATTTTTCATGAAATCAAAATTTATCGCTTTCTCTACTCGTATTGCAGTCGATTTTATCAATTTTCGAACAAAAATCCAATTTGTACACCTTGTAATCCGATATATTTGTGGTAATTTAAAGCTATACATACACCACGACTTTAGCATCTCAATTGTACTTTATTCGATAGCAAAATATATCTAAAGACGCCCATACACTACGAATTAAACATTTCCTTCTATAATTTATTGACAATTGCAGCTAGAAATCGAAATTGTAGAATATTTTTTATCTTTATTGAACTTGCGGCTTTCCTTACGCGTTATACAATCGATTATTATTATTATTTTGTTAATTTAGTGGCTGATTTTTTGTAAAATCAAAACTTATGGCTTTCCCTACTCGTGTTGCAGTCGATTTTATAAATTTTCAAATAATTGCATATTATAGGGCTTAGTTAAAGCTATCCATACACTATCAGTTTAACATCTCAACTGTACTTAATTCGAAGGCAAAATATATCTAAAGACGCCCATACACTACGAATTAAACATTATTTTTTATAATTTATTCAGAATTGCAGTTTTAAATCGAAATTACTCTGGATTTTTTTATTTATATTGAGTTTGGATCTTTCCTTACACGTTATACAATCTACTATAATTTTTTTGTTCATTTAGTGGTTGATTTTTTATGAAATCAAAATTTATCGCTTTTCCTACTCGTATTGCAGTCGATTTTATAACTTTTCGAATAAAAATCCAATAATTGGATATTTAAGGGCTTAGTTAAAACTATCCATGCACTATCAGTTTAACATCTCAACTGTACTTTATTCGATCGCAAAGTCAATCTAAAGACGCCCATACACTACGAATTAAGCATGATTTTATGTATATTTCGATTGAAAGTGGTATAAATATGGATTTTTTTTAGAAAATAGTTATTCTTAATTAAAATTGAAATTCTACTCAATTATTCTAATTAATTTATACAGAAAGACTCGAAAGTTTCAACGATCTAGGTTAGAATTTTAAAATACTCTTATAGTGTCGTAACTTGGTTCACACTGTTTTAAATTTGATATTAGTTTACAAATTTGATAAATAGCTGAATAAAGCTGCGACTAATGTACGTTTAAAATGAAAATATCGTGTACACCCTGTATATTTTTTCGAAAAAAACAAAATAATTATAATTTATAAATTTCATGGTTAATAAAATTAATCAAAACAATAGGAAATTGGAAAAAACTACTTCCTGATTTTCAATTTAAACAACAATAATAGAAATATGATAGACAATAATTATTTGTGCGACTTTCTTCACGGTCAATATACCACAAACATTAGCATTATTCATTTATACAGAGTGTCAACAACAGTTGGTTATGTCTTTTTTTGTTGAGGTTATGTATTGTCGTAGCTAGATTCAACCATTTGGTTTTCCATCAAAAAATACTTCAATAAATGTCAAATTTGGTACAATATGAACCAATCTACGACACTACGTTTATAAAAGAAGCAGGGCCTACTCGCAGTTGAAATAACCGTATACACCCTGTATATTTATCAATATTTATAATTAATTCACTAATTAGTCAAGTAATATTGTTTTGTAAAAAAGTTGTTGATTTTGGCGGATGCGCCAGTTTTACTATGATTATCACCTATTATCATTATTATTATTATTATTATTATTATTATTATTATTAAAGTGAAATTATACCTTTAGAATTGAAATGCGATTAAATTTTCACTTTCTTATAAGGCTACTATTAATAAGTTGTTCAAATATATACAAATATACAGGGTGTACAACGATGTCTAGCATATAATGTCGTAGCTTTGTTCGTATATTTCACTATTTCAATTGGATCAGTTGGCTGTGATTTGATTACATAGTGTCGTAGATTGGCTCATATTTTATCAACCATTGACATTTGACATTGTAGTTGTCAGTTGTCTTTTTGACATTTGACAGTTGTTGTTTGACATTTGTATTTGTCAGTTGTCTTAAAACACAGCCCATTGTGAAATGAAATATATTTGTATACAAAGTAGGCTATTCAAGGATCAGTTGGCTGTGACTTGATTACATAGTGTCTTGGATTGTTTCATATTTGACATTTGATGTGAAATTTGACATTTATAGTTGTCATTTGTTTTAAATCATAGCCTCCTTTGGAGTGAAATACATTTATATACAGTGTAGGTTGTTTGAATTGATTACACAAAATTGGCGAATTACGATTAATTTTTTAATTGGATGGTTTTAGATAGAAAAACAAATATTTGGCAAATTAGAAAGTTATGGAATTCTGTTTGAACAATTAGAAAATGCAAAATTCTTATATAAGAAACAATAAAACCAATTGATAACCTATCAGATTTCGTTATTTTCTAACACATGTGTTGAAATTTTCGAAATTCCCAATTATAACCTAAAAATTACGCCATCTTCTATTACAAGCATCACAATTTTCGTATAGGTTATGTTTATATAATCATAGAGCGCTATAAGAAACAATAAAACCAATTGATAAGATATAAGATTTCGTTATTTTCTAACACGTGTGTTGAAATTTTCGAAATTCCCAATTATAACCTCAAAATTACGCCATCTTTGATTACAATAATTAATTTTCGTATAGGTTATGTTTATATAATCGTAGGGCGCGTTTGTTTGAGATATTTTCCAAATTGATTTGCCCGAAATTGACATTGTCCTTGAATTTAGCAAACCACATAAACCTTGATTTTTACAAGATCAAATCAAATCGCAATACCATAGAAACTTTCTCGTCGACTTTTTTTTCGAATTGATTAAAATTTCCATTTAAAAACGTGAGTAAAAGTGTTATTTTTTGTATCTAAATATGGAATTTAACCAAATACTCACACCCGATTTGAATCCCATTGATTTTCTTTGGTGCACTATTCTTAAAAAATCACATCAATTATTCGGTTGTTTTTCAAATTTTTTTTTNTTATTTTTATTTTTCGTGTATTAAGGCACAAGTGTGGCACCAATTCACTTGTCTGACTATCAATTTTGACTGGCCATCAGTGAAAGTTGCAATGTTTATAAGTCATCGTGTGTGTAGTGGTAAAATTATAATAATAATAGTAGTAGTAGTAGTAGTAGTAGTAGAAGTTTATGAAAGAATTGTACAGGGTGTATAACTCAGTTGGCTATGCTTTTTGTTTTATTGTTTTGTTTCATTGTTTTCCATTCATAAATGTCAATAAATGTCAAATTTTGGTAGTGTATGAACTAAGCTACGACTCCAATGTAGTAAAAATGCGACATTGTATATGATGAAAAATTGTCATTGTATATGATGAAGATAGGAATGGAGATGT
>JACDRQ010000744.1:7341-28729 GCA_013841215.1 Hycleus cichorii
TGGGATTATTATGGAAAATTAGTGCGATATTCACGTGAAGCGGATGTTAAAACTTTTGGCGCTGGTCGATTCAAGCGTAACGGTGAAAGTTGTCGTGTTGCAGCGATTTTACGCGAATTTGTCCCGTGTGGCGATTGGCTACATATGGACATCTTCAATACGATCTATACAAATGGTGAAGATTACCCATATTTACGTAGAGGTATGACCGGTAGGCCGACACGAACAGTTGTCGAATTTCTATCGCAATTATCATGCAATCGTGAAGAGAATGTATCGTCAAAGAAATAAAATTTCACCCTTTACATTTAGACGATTTTTTGTAATTTTGTATTGCAATTAAAATTACAGTAACGCTAAGCTTTTCACAAATGTAAACGCTAAGCCGTTCATTCTTGTCATAATCTTTAGATAAATAAATAACATTTCATATCAAATATTTCGAATTAAGTTAAGATTGTTGGCTTCAATATTTCAACGAGTTCTTTTGCTGTCTCGCAATTGATATGTCGCTTTCTAGCCCGACATAAGCCTCTTAAACGCGAGACTAATTAATATTACAATGCAATAGTAGCAGAATTCGATAAGAGGATCTAACTCTAAGCATTAATCAAATTCAATTGATCCACAAAACTACTCTGTAATTCAGGAGTTCTTCTAGATTGTCCAAAACAAACATCTCTATGTTGTAGACCAAAAAACGCCCTTTCCAACTAGACTTAACACATGGTTCTAAGATTTGAAATAAGGGAGAAATTGTCAATCAAAAATTCGCTTTCTAATTAGGCTCTATTTGCGAGCATCACCCAATTCCAATTCATTTTGAAATACAACAAAGAGACCACTTCGAAACGACGAATGCAATAGATTTTCTAGGGCACCTATTACCGTTTCCTGTACTCCTAGCAACTGAGAACAATAAATCAATACGACAAAGCTTCATTTACAATGACTGCTGTTATCTTGACGCAATCTCTTCTATTTTATATTATGACGCCAACTCAAATTTAATCCTTTAATGATCAATTTAATAACGCGAAATATTCGGATGCCACTTAGGAGGCCACTGGGGAGGTATTTGAAGAGTTATAAACGAGGTTAGCCTCTATGTCAACCCGTTTTGTCCGCTAACTAGTCCGTTACTTTAAAATTTTACATCCAGTTGGATTAAATCGCATTGTAATTTGATTATTTTAATCCAAACTGTAAATAACAGGCTACTATTATTATTGTTTATAGAATTTTGTAAACTATAAAATCCAAAAAGATATCTGTTTATATTTAAACAGTATTATTAAAAATGTTTTACCATTAAAACGGTGATAACACAGCAGAATGAAAGTTTCTGTACGTGTTAAAAATGAGTGGCTACAAATACCGTGTAAAGATGGTCAGTTCTACTACCAAAAAATCAATAAAATTTCACTAATTGTCGAGGTTTAGGGAATCGAACAATTCGTTGGTTAGGCGAACAAGCATGGCGCAAATACCAGAAATTGATACAAGGCATCCAATTGGACGATAACGATATAATTAACGTTATACAAGAAGTCCGGAAGACACGAGGTGGAGCGCTATTAGATCCCGATGATTTAATTATAGACGTACTCGATAATGACGATTTCGTTAATATTGTTTTAACAACTGATAAACAAATCAACGTTGGGATAATTCCCGAAGATTTGAAGCACATCCTGGAGCCGATGTATCCTTTTTCTGCTACAAAATTCGATAAAATTAACAATTTCCTTGACTAAATTTAGCCCCAATAATTTTCTACCTAGCGAAAATGTAAGGCCAAATTTGATTAATTTTAACAAAGATTTAATTCGATTTTTCCCGGATTAGTATCTGTTCTTGGACGGTTCCAATTTGACGACTGATCTCTTAGTGAATTTAGGCAAAGGCGAATTCAAAATCAAGGTAATCGAATTAAATTGCCATCATTCAGTAATAGTACGAATCGTTTTAGTTATCCAAAGAGGCTGTCAATAACGTAATCAAATCGCGATCTTTAGTTGAAACTTTAATGGAAGATGGTCGGACTATTTACGGTGTAACTACCGGTATCGGTAGCTTCTGCAATGTCAACATACCGACGAATCAAATCGAGTAATTTCCAGTCGAAATCAATTGAAAAATTCCAATTAATTCCAATTTCAGGGAGTTACAATACAATATTATCCGGTCACACGCGGCCGGTGTCGGTAACCCGTTGAGTCTACCCCGAACCCGCATGCTACTAGCGACAAGGATTAATATTTTAGCCAAAGGTTACAGTGGAATTTCATTAAACACACTACAACACCTTATAGAGGCGTTCAATGGTATTTAATTCCAACAATTTATTGATTATTTTGTAATTTGGTTCGTTGATAGCGTCGTGTCTGTCTTGGGTACCCGAACAAGGCTCGGTTGGTGCTAGCGGCGATTTAGCCCCAGCTGCCCATTTAGCACTCGGTCTAATCGGCGAGGGGAAAATGTGGAGTCCTAGAACCGGCTGGAGCGACGCAAAACAGGCAATTTTTTTCTACAATTCACCACAATATCGCCATCTATTTAGAGTAGTTTTAAGCATAAATATAAGAGACATCTACCATTAAATTCTAGAATTAGATACATTGTTATAGTAGAGATTGATTTTCTTTGATAGGTGTTGAAAATTAATGGTTTCCAGCCGTTGAAATTGGGCCCAAAAGAAGGCGTTGCTTTGATTAACGGTACCCATTTGATGACGAGTATTGGAGCGGAAGCGGTCGAGCGCGCTTTACACATAGCCAAACAAGCCGATGTTGTGGCAGCTTTAACGTTAGAAGTCCTAAAAGGTACATCGAGAGCTTTCGATTCGGATGTCCAAATGGTACGGCCGCACAAAGGCCAAATTGCCGTAGCGCAACGATTACGGGCCCTACTCCATTCCGATGTCTATCCGAGCGAAATTGCCGGTATTGTCCAATTTCCAAACCCGATAATTTAATCGAATTTAACTTTTAAAGAGAGCCATCGGTTCTGCAATAAAGTCCAAGATGCTTATACGTTACGGTGTTGTCCGCAAGTTCACGGTATCGTCCATGATACTATCGATTTCGTTCAAAACATAATCAAATTAGAAATGAATAGCTGTACGGATAATCCGGTAATTTCTCTTCTAATTTAAATAAATGACGATATTAAAAACGGTGGATTTTAGATTGTGTTCGCTGATCGTGGCGAGATTATAGCTGCTGGTAATTTTCACGGTGAATATCCGGCAAAGGCTTTGGATTTCCTCAGTATTGCCGTCCATGAATTGGCTTCGATGAGCGAACGCCGGACGGAACGCCTCATCAAACCATGTAAATTTTAAAGAATTATAGCTGCGATTAGTTTTAATCTGAATTTGAAAATTTGCAGCTGAAAGTGGCTTACCAGCGTATTTAGTTTATGACGGTGGGATTAATTCCGGGTTTATGATGGCGCATTGTACTGCAGCGGCTCTCGGTAATTATTATCCACCAGGATTATTTGCAAATATTAATCCCCATCTTAATTAAAAAATATATAAAGATAGAGATTAGTTTGCTTATAATCGCGATTATTGTCTAGAATTGATGAATAATTTCTAAAAATTCAAATAGTCTCCGAAAATAAAGTAATTTGTCATCCATCATCGGTAGACAGTCTTACAACTAGCGCAAGCCAAGAGGATCACGTTTCAATGGGTTGTTATTCAGCACGGAAAGCCTTACAAGTAATTGAAAATGTTGAACATGTTATTGCTATAGAATTATTAGCAGCATGCCAAGCAATCGAATTTCTACGTCCATTAAAAACAACAGTCCCCTTAGAGGCTGTTTATGCCCAAGTTCGCAGTGTTGTTAAGTAATTAAAAGCGAAAATTTACAAATTACCCCATTAATTTTGTATTGCCCCAACAAACAGGCCGTGGGAGAAAGACCGGTTCATGTCGCCTGACATCGAAGCCGTACGCAAATTATTACTAAACAACGAAATTTGGATGGCCGTACAACACCACATGATGTACTACCATTCGCCGGAAGAGCACGAAACGCGCGTATTTAGCCCAACTTCTACGAATATCGGACCGGACCGCGAACGGCCCAAAGTCCGGACGGCACAGAAACGCAAGAGTCCCTCAGAAGAATTGTGTTGATTTAATTGTATCGGTAGCGGATAAATAAATATTTTAGAATTTGAAGATGAAGTATTCTTTGGGTAACGGCCGGCCCCGGTTCACGTCCGGCCCGTATCTCTCCAAAACAAATTCGGGTTTGATCGAAATCCAGCCGTATTGGTGGTTAACAGTCGCCGGCACCGGGAAGATCGTTCTGAGATCCAATTCTTGTTGTTTGCCTCTATCTTCGGGCCGTGTGTACGATTTTAATTTCGCTTCAAGTTGCTTCCGCATCGCCTCGTACTCGTCGAGAATCCAGCCCCATTTAGTCTTCCAAAGTTTCCTTGCGTTCTCCTCACTGGCAACGGAAGCTTTGAACATAACATCCTGGTGGACGGGATTTTTTACAATTTTCGGTTGGCCAGCAGCGTCGATAACCATCTTGGAATTTTATTGACATTGAAAAAAAACTGTCATTTTGACAATAATTCTATTCGAATAGAAGTACATGTGGAAGATATGAAATAATAAACAATGCGGAAAAGCGCACGCGCTCACTTAACCAGGGCTCGGGACACAGTTCTGGCAGCGGCGTTGATAAGGAGACTCGCGTCGCGACGCTCTCCTCGGCCTCTCAATAGAGACAATTGCTTTGATTTGACAAAAACAACGATAAAACCGACGACAACTCGAAAATTCGACCGTAAATCCACCAATTTTCGAATAGTTACAACCGTAATTGGAAGATGATAGTTTGCGAAATCGCCAAGAATAATAGAGAATTTTTATTGTTATGCAGTCGGTTGATATTGAAGTGCACATTGGGAACGTCAACCAATCAAAAGAATAAGATTTAAATCAAATATTTGATCAAATCGAATAGACTCTCAATCGTTCAAATGGTCTCGATTTAAGGAAGCGATTGTTTTAAAAGCGACAGGAATTCTGCACAACATGTTGCTACCGTTTGAAATATGTTCAACGAAACTGCGATAAATTTCGAGTGAATTTCGAGCAATCCCAAAAAGAATATTATGGCCGATCACGATAATTTCGACGATGAGGTAGGATCCAATTAATTAATTTTTAATACTTTTCTAATAGCACAAATGGTGGATGCGCCGGGAGACTTGTAATTTATTCTTCAAGTTTAAACGCAACCGGAACCGGAAATCGTTACAAAAACTATCGCATGAATAAATAACCGGATCAATTATCGAGCTTACGGACGATTTATTCGATTTGAAATTGTCTCCATTTGTTTTCTAGTTGTTAATTATAGTAGAATCGATAAATAGTAAAAAAGATTGACCTTCTGGATAGATAATGTATTGACATAATTGCAGATAATACCACCTGTTTGACATTGGGGCGAATTATTCCAATTTGAAACTATCTCAAACACCTGAAATATCCGAAATAAGGTCAATAGAAGGGTGGCTTTTACTGTAATAGGAATCGTGCCTTTATCTCTTCCTGCATTGCTATTCAACGGTACAATTTAATCTATTTTTCTTCGTTTAAGTGAATTCAATTGCCTTATTATTCAGTACAACGTTTTTAATAAACTAGCGAACTTTTAAAACTGTGTAGACTAATTAAAAGTGATGGTAATTCGCGTATAATTCTCATCGAGTTTGTAAAATATAAAGCGATTCTTTTAAATTAAAACTCGCACAATAGATGAGTTCGATTTCGAAATTTCCCGATTTTAATCGGCCTTTATTGCGCATAATAAAGCTTTCAATTATTCCACCGTACTCATATATCATTCAATTTTAATCAAATCCGAACGTCTTGTCTGTTGCAACTCGTTTAATTATTTTGTATAACAATAATAAGACGATTATAAATTCTTGTGAGTCCTCTATCAATTAATTAACGATCTTTCTATCCGAGATTGAGTTGTTGAAAGTTTTAGTATAAGGAAATACAGTTACGTTGAAAATTTTGTTAATGAATTTGATGGAAAGCAATTTGAAAGTCATCGTCTTTGGAAATACTGGAACGTTATTAAATTATAAGTTGGTTGATTAAAATAAAATCGGAGATAGGCTTAATTCGAATCGATAATAATCGAACAATAAGGTTGGTTTGTTTAATTGAATTGTTAAAAAAATCGATAGTTAGAAATTGTGTTGTAAATTACACAAAAACAGGAAATATAACGTCAGTTTGGTGGAGAATCGTGTGGAAGTGTACGATAAGAACCATTCAGCAATAACTCAAATCTACAATTCTATAGATTTAGAACGCTAGAACAAAACGAGTTATAATTTTTAAACAATAGCAAAATCGGTATCAATAGTGTTGGCTCGTTTGTTTCAGGAGCTGGTCTCTAGCAATACAAATCAACGAAATTGGCGTGGTATTCTTATTGCACTGCTAGTTATTGTTGTCGTTTTGGCATTGATTGTAACGTCCGTTGTGTTGTTGACGCCGCCAGATGAAGGGCCCCGTGTTAAAGGCAACCGTTTTAAATTACAAGACATACTCAGCCATGAATTCCAACCGTTACGTTTTAATGGGACCTGGGTGTCGGGTCAGTTGTTTACAATTATTCTACCAACCCCACAATGGAGTTATTAGAGCGCGAATTCGGCTACCAAGCGTTTTTTTTAATTGTCCAGTTAAAACAGCCGCGATCCACTCTTACGGTATTTTTATCGATTGATCTAATTGAGTTTTTTATTTTCACAGATGAGGAATTAGTTTATAAAGACCAGTGGGGTGGAATCAGTGTTTTGCACGCATCGAATCTCACAGTGCGGACTTTAATGTCGAACCAAACCTTTGTAAGTTGCTTCTATATTTAGAAAAATACTCTATAATTTCAGCGTATTGTTTTTTGTTAATTCACAAAAACCCCAACAAATCTGAAATTTTTTGTTCAGTCAGCTATAGAAAGTTATAAATGTTGACGACGATAACAAAGAAAAAGTAATAGGACGTAAAATTTTCACTGATCTACGAAAAAATATACGATCGTCAGCAACGAAACAACAAAACATTAAAGTGGCTAACGATAATTATCGACCGTATTTGTAGAGAAAATTACTGAAAGAATCGCGTAAATTTAGATTTAATAGCATGAAAATCAACAAGAACGATGCGAATAGAATATAAAGAACGCAAATGTTATCTAATAAGTTGCATTTCCCAACTACAAGCCAAATCTTGATGGATTTCTCTCGTTCGAATCCATTAATAATAAGAAAGACTCCCCCAAAAGCTCGCCTTATTCTAGCGATATTTCCCCGGTCTTTATTTATATTCAACTTGAAAAAGCGAATTTATCGATCTTTCGTCTCGTTTAATATACAATTAAAGTCGACTAATTCAGCTCTAGAATCGTTCGTGTTCCGAATTCATCGTGTTTGAATTTAGATTAGATTCGCTTAGACATTTTTCAAAGCTTCAACAATAAGAACATGAGCGTTTAGTTAAATTCGAGAGCTTCAAATTAGATTCTTCAGCTAGTCTTGAATTCCTATTGAAGAGAGTTTATACAGACGGAAATGAGTTAAACGGGTATACGAATCAAATAAGGATTAATAGAAATGGAAGGTATACGTGGAAAGAACTCGCCCCTAGGGCCGGATATCGAGTGAAATGGTTGAAATTTGATACAACTTACACCTTAATAAACGTTTTAGTGGAAATGGGGCGAAAATCGATATAGAGTGTTGTTGCAAAAAATTCGAATATTTCGAGTTGTATTTTCTAAAAAACTAGAGAATTATCCAAGTTTCTACTTATAAAACTAGAATGCTACTTATCTTACTGGAACAACTAGAGGAAATAATAAATTCTTAAAGTTTTTCTCTTGTAGAGATTGTAATAGAATAATTATCCCACTAATTACCGAATTTTCAACAAAACTGCAATTAGAAGATTCCCATTTTTCCCGAAATAAAAGACTAAATTCTAATTAATTTCAATTATATCTTAATAAAACAGACTCGAGGCTCGTATTCTGTAACTATACCCAAACGAAACTCTATCAGCATCATTTGAATCAGAATCATTCAAATATTTGAGTTGTTTTCAATAGTTCCAGAATACGAGCCAGAAAACTCAATTAATACTCCGAAACTTGGCCCAATTGATTCCAAACAAATTCAAATTTGCATATAAAAAGTCCTAGTGCTAGTTTAATAGAGAATAAAGAATTTCTGCCTACCTTAACGGAAATGATTCAAGAATTCCGTACAATTTCCTCGAATAAAACAATACGAAACTAGAACAGTGATAGTATTGTGGAAAATTTGCTTTTGCAAAAAAAAACAAACAAACGCCCGGTTATTTACGATATCACATTCTTAATGTTGGCTTCTTTTGTACGTGTTGTGTTCATAACGTTTAGAATGGGAAACCTCCAAAGTTACATGTTCATAATTCAATTGTTCTCGACAAAAGAAGGCTATATTGTCAAGAACCATCAGAATCAACGTGTTTGTTAGTTAACATTTTCACAACTAGTCAAGTTGTCTTGTTGTAGAATTGCTATAACAAATGCCAGTTTGATACTTGAGATTATAATTATAAAGTTGTTTCAATAGAAAAGTAAAATATCAGGAGCGGACTGGATAGGTAGACGGAGATTCGGCCAGGGCCTCTAGGAGGCCCATGCCATTGCCTTTTCAATTTAAATTTAAATTTAAATATAAAAAATAATTAAACACCATTTTTTAATAAGCGAAAACTCGCTTGTTTTAGGAAATATCGTAAAAATTCAAACGGATTTAAAAAAAGCATTTCAAGATGGATCTAAAGACTTTTTCGTTTTAGAAAATTTCCATTAAATTCTGAGTTATTGAGGAAAATTTTGTTCGTAATATTTACAATATTTTTATATTTTCTTCATAACTTGACCAATATTGTTTATTTTTCTATGATTCTGACAAAATCTATAGAAAATTGGAAGCGCTTTCCAAATATTCAAGAAATTTTCCAATCGACTTGCAAGTTTTGCAGAAAATTGTCAACGAGATAAGCCTTTTTTCGATTTAGTGTCCAAATATAGTTGCTCTTTAATAATCGATAACTTACTTATTTTCCTAAATATTGCAATGAGTAAAATAACAATAGAAAGAGCATTTCAAGGAGTATTACAGGAAGTTTTTCGTTCTGGAAAATTGCACCTGAATTTGAATTTATACAGGAAAACATAGGCGCACGATTTTCTCCTATATTTTTGCATATTTTTCTATATTTCTACCGATAATTTAGCCAATATTATAAATTTACAAACGATTTTTGCACAATACATGGTAAATGGAAAGCGTTTTCCAAATTTCTGAGAAATTTCCCAATCGGTTTACTAGTTTTCCAGGAAATTGCCAAAAGTGCCTGTATTGTTCAAGAAATGCCAAAATTTAATAACCGATATCTCCTTTGTTTGATAATATATTGTAATGAATCAGGCGGCATCAGAAAGAGCATTTCAAGGGGTATTAGAGAAGGTTTTTGTTTTAGAAAATTCCACTTGAGTTTGAATTTATAGATCAAAATCTAGGAGCATTTTTCTCTATATTTTTACACATTTTTGTATATTTTCGTCGATAATTTGGCCAATATTACAAATTTACGAACGATTTTTACATAGTATATGATAGATGGGAAGCGTTTTCCAAATCTGCAAGATTTTCCCAGTCGGCTTGCTAGTTTTCCGGGAAGTCGCCAAAAATTGAAGGGCCTCTTGTATTGCTTTTTAATAATCGATAAGTCGTTAACTTTTAGAGGTAAATACGTATTAATAAGAAAATTCAAGGAATTCATCTTGAAATCTTTCGAATACTTTTCCGGTTAGAAAACTAGCATTTGTTGCACGCTGCACCGATGAAGATCTGGAGCCAAAATGCTCCAATCCGCCACTGTATTCGGTTGAAATTGAAGCGTATTCATTTCGAACAATCGCTGATCGATTCTTGTTATTAAAAAATTGATGATTGGGATTTGTGAAATGCTTCTGTTATCGACAGTTTTAAATTTAATCTTATTTTCAAACGTAATAGAAGCTCGTATTCTATCAACAAACAAAACCAATTTCTCCAATTTCTAGCTGTAATTTATTGTTTGCTTTGTAGTTGCGTTTGAATCCGGCAAAATTCCAACTATCACCAGATCAACGTTATATACTATTAGCTCAAAATGTACAGAAATTATTCCGGCATTCTTATTTAGCACAATACACAATCTACGATATACAAACAGGGTAAGTTAATTAAATGTAATAATTAATTTTGCAATATTGAGGTTTATGTAAAATCATAGTAATGATTTCCCGTTACGACCTATGCCTGAAACCGAGGAGCATCCGTATTTATTGCTTGCTGAATGGGCGCCGAAAGGTCACGGTTTAATTATGGTGCAGGATTATGATATTTATTATCGTAAAAGTCCAACTTCTCATACCGGCTATAGGATAACAAATACCGCAATACCTGGAGTTGTGAGTCATGGAGTGCCCGATTGGCTTTATGAAGGTAAGACTTTAACAATGCAGAATTTGAGCCTGTAGCTCATCGAGAAATCGATCAAAACACGCTTCACCAATTAGACATATAAACGACTTAAAAAACCAAAAAGAAGTTGATTTTTTTTATTTGTTGCTTTATAGAAGAGATATTGGGCACAAATTCGGCGCTGTGGATGTCTAGTGATGGTCTCCTATTGGCTTTCGCCACCTTCAACGATAGTCTAGTTGAAGAATTACGTTTCCCATGGTACGGTTCGGTTAATGAAGGCCGTTTATATCCGGATATACGTTCGTTGAGATATCCAAAACCTGGAACAAGAAATCCAAAAGTTACGCTAACAGTAGCCGATTTAGCGGACACCTCCAATATAAAAAAGAAGACTGTTATACCGCCGTTAGCATTGGCTAATACGTAAATTTCCCCAAATAATTCCATTCTATTATTCTTATTGTTGTTGTTGTTGTAGTGATTATTATTTCACGGCCGTATCGTGGATTAGTTTAACCGAAATTTCTGTAGTATGGTTGAATCGACCGCAGAATTTATCATTGATAACAATCTGTACGACCCCAAAATGGGATTGTAGAGAGGTAATAAATTATAATGTAAAATATACAGATTTACGCAATTTTTTTTCTAAAGACCCAACGGATAAGCAGCGACGGCCACGGTTGGGTCGATATGGGCGACAGTCCAATTTTCGGCACCGATAGCAGTAATTATATAACAATAGCGCCGGTACGCGATGGCCCTGCTGGTTATTTCCGACATGCCGTTTCTGTCAATATACCAAAACGACGGATTATACCATTAACTCACGGGAAATATGAAGTGACACGTATTCTAACTTGGGACCATTCCAATGATGTTATGTAAGTCCAATTTTCAGAGATTTTAAAAAAATCGTGTTGTTCGTAGATATTTTTTAGGAATACCCGAAAATAAACCAGGCCAACAACACTTATATCGTGTAACTTCAGTACCACCCAGAACCGGAGCTATTCTACCTCCTCCGATTTGTTTGACTTGCGTTGAAGAAACCTCCCCAACTTACTATTCGATTGATGAAGATATCTATTTGTTGAAAACCCGCTATCGGGATGAAGATACAGAAGAATTGGATGTTTTAATAACAACACCACCATCGATACGGCGCAAGAAGAAGAAACAACGAGCTGTAGCGCTAGAAGAACCGGCATGTCTCTACCATAACGCTATATTTAGCCCGAAATCCTCCTATTTTGTACTCGAATGTCTAGGTCCGGGTATCCCGACAAGTTGCCTCTACAAAACAACAATGCCCAAGCCGAAATTACTGGTCCACATGCAGAATAATACGCATTTAAAGGAGTTAGTAGCAAAAATGGCAATGCCGCAAATACGGACATTTCCGGTACAGATATCCGGCGGTTATCATGCCCATGTTCGTTTGCACCTACCGCCCGGTTTGCGCGAAGATGAAATCACACGTTATCCGTTAGTTGTGCAAGTTTACGGCGGTCCAGGTAGTCAATTAGTAACCGAACGTTGGCGTATCGATTGGAATACTTATTTGACCGGCTGTAAAGATTTTATTATCGCCCAAATTGATGGTAGAGGATCAGGTGGACAAGGACATCAATTATTGCATAAAGTTTATTATAAATTGGGTTCGGTTGAAGTTGCCGATCAATTAGAAGTTACCGAGTAATTAAAATTGATTAATCATTTTAATTTAAATTAATCGATTAATTTTAGATATTTAATAGACACGTTACATTTTATTGATAAACGTCGGGTAGCTGTATGGGGTTGGAGTTATGGTGGATTTGTGGCCGCTCTAGCTCTAGCCAGTCCGAAAAGTGTTTTCCATTGTGCCATAGCTGTAGCGCCGGTAACAAATTGGCGGCTTTACGGTAAATCAATTAAAATTCACCTAAAGTATTCGTTTAAAATTCCCAATTATAGATTCGGCTTATACTGAACGTTATATGGGCTTGCCGAATGTTACCGATAATTATAAAGGCTACGATGAAGCTGATGTTAGTAAAAAGGCGGATTTGCTTAAAGATAAAATGTTCTATTTAGTACACGGTACGGCCGATGATAATGTCCATTTACAACAATCAATGGCGCTGGTTAAAGCCCTATCGGAAGCCGGGACTCTATTCCGACAACAGGTAGGTTCGATTTAAGGGCCCGCAGAACCTCTTTTTCGATCAAATTTTGGAAAATTTTAATTAACTTTTGAGTTATAAAAGAAAATGTAAGAGGAGTAGAGAATACTGTTGGCATCGAAAAAGATGTACTGAGGGCCTTAAACTAATCCAAAAATATTAATTGTCGGTTTTAAGATATACCCGGATGAAAGCCACAATTTGGGCGGTGTTAAGAAGCATCTCTATCGCAGTATGAGCCAATTCTTTGAGGATTGTTTCAAGAAACAGGTACCGCCCGAGCTTAAGTCGGGCTTAAGGAATGACATTGAGTAGTATACTTTTAATGATTTCTTTCAATAATTTGCACATTGTTGTACATAAAACGGTGGATTCAATTCAATATTTGGAAAATATTGAGCAACTGTAAGGATGTTATTTGTGATGAAAGTGCCAAATTTTCGATGTGTATCATCCGAGATGATAATCATAAACGACAACAATCAGTATTATTAATTAACACAATGAATGGTGAATTAATTCTAACAACATATCTAAAATATGCTTTCGTTGAAATTTTAATCCTAAAATCGAATCGTTTTTAATTGACCAAAACATGATCTTTATCTCTAATTATTAATGATAATGTTTTATTGTAGTAGAGATGAAGATTACGGCAATTATCGGTCGTATTCTCTAACGTTTTTGCGTTACTATGACAATGCCGGTAACGAAACGAAAGTTACAGAATACTACTGCATGTTTGTTAATTCTATTGGACTTTTTAAAGTAGCTGTAGTTGAGGTCTAAATTTGGAATGAATTCAACACGAATCTGTCTTTTGGAGAGTTCCGTCTTCCAAAATATAAGCGTTTTAAAATTGAAATTCGCAAAGTTTCTCCATTATCATCATCGATAACTCAAGTTTCCGTTACAACAGGAGTTTCATTTATCAAACGATTTTTGTCGACAATCCATACGGCAGAACAACCGATAAAAGATCGGTATTCTCTTCAGAATTTACAGTTATATACGATGTTGATTTTCAATTTTCCATTATTGACAAAGTTTCCAATCAATTCTCGATATTTCTCGTCAACAAGATAAGAATTTCTTCAACTTTCTCAGATCTAAACAAACAATAGAGAAGTTATTGTTGAAACGAGAATTTATTCCATCAATTTAGATAATTGGCTCGATTTTAATGGAGATTATTATACGTAAATTTAGATAATACAATTAATTAACCAATTAGTTGATTTGTACAGACGTGGGTCCAATGACTGTTCTCTATTTTTCCAAACTTAACTCTTAAATTCTACAAAAATAGACAATGAATTTAATTGAAATGCACCGTGTGTAATCGTTTAGCAATTAAATAAGAAATTAGCAATAATTTTCAATCTATACAATATTTTTAATAAGCTAAAACACTAATTAGAAAGGCCAATCTTCTACTTAATAAACAATGACCCCTAAAATTGTTGTAACAAATTGTTATAAAATTGTTGCTAATATAAAAATAATTAAAAGAATAATCTAAATGCTCAAAAATACTGTCGTTAATAAAAATTGTGATTCTAAAATAATCGATTTTCTGTTGAACTATTTCTGTTAATCCTCTAGCTTAGATTTAGGTTCTTCTAATTAGCAATTATTGTTAGTGATAAGATTGATAAGATTTTAATGATAAAATAGCCTTAATGTCGTCGATCATGTGATACGTTTCACCACATGCAATTACAAGTTTATTGTAAATAAATCTAGTTGAAATTATTGAAATTTCCTTGCATTTCATCATATAAATGTTGGTTCACACTTGATAAACGATCGTAATTATAGCGACGATTGTTCTATCATTTGAAAATATTCTAGATTAGCTTGTAATTATTGAAATTTTCTTAGATTATTATACGAAATTAAACAACAAATAAAACGATAGTTCAATCTGTGTTTTAATTGTAAACTTTCGGGATGTTCTCCCGGATCCAGGCGATGTATTTCTTGATATTGGTGTAAACGCTGGGCACACCGGCCGCCCCACACTGGTCCGAACCGAACGATAAAATCCCGACTTGATAATGGGTGTTACCATGGCGGACAATCAATGGTGATCCACCAAAACCGCTACAAGCATCATTACCGTTTTCGCCGCCAGCACAAATTTGGTCGTCAGTTATCGGTAGAGTTCTACCATAAATATTGATACAAGTTTGTAGATCGACGATCGGCAACTGTAGAACTTGCTGATAAGGTGACGGTTCTACAATCCACAAAAAGAGTGAAGATTCGGCTAGAATCCGGCGTTATTTACCTGTTTGTCGGGCGTTCCTCCCCCAGCCGATTAGATAAGCATTGATATTGGTGACAGACCATGATTCCGGCAGGCAAATCGGTTGTGACGTTACTAAATCAAGCATAAAGTATAACGTTGAATTTCCCATATTTTCGCCTTACCTGTATAGTTAATCGGTTGGCGGAGTACAATCAGGGCGATATTGTTGCGAAATGTTTGTTTCTGGTAGTCAGGATGGACAATAACGTGACTTAAACCGACATCCTGTACGGGTAGACCGCAAAATTCCGAATTACAGTCGATATCCGAACGCGAATTCCACTCACCTACACGTACTGAAAATCTAATCAATCATTTAATTAATTGATTCCGAAAACTAACGCTAATTTGCGTACAATTTGTAATTATCGGCGCGCGCTAGAGCGCAATGAGCGGCAGTTAGAATCACACGATTATTGATGATTGAACCACCACAAGGATATTTCACTTCCCCGTTTAAAGTATCTAAAATTTAATCAAACAATAAACAATAAAGAGCTTGATAACAGAATATACTTCGAAATCCGACTCGTGCTACCCATGGATAGGCGCCGAGACCTTCGTAATTTTCGCCCTGAACTTGCGATAGTCCACAATGTTGTCCATCGACCATTTTACCCGAATTGATGTTATTCAATGGGTCGCTAATTAACGGACAACAAACCAGACCAGATCCTGTGTAACCGCAACCTAAACTGCCAATTCTACAAGAAATAGTTCGGCTGATTTGCCCAATTTGTCGAATATTCGATTAATAATAACCTGTCCGTATTGACGCAGTCATTTTTTAGAACATTGTTGAGATAGGGGCATTGTTCTAAGGGTAGGCATTCGGTGTTGCTTGGGCAAAAAGCGCTCGGTTGCCTGTATTCGGCTGGAAAGGGTTTAGAGCCAGGATTAGAGGTAATTCAATATAAATTTTGCAAGAAATCCAAAGTTTATCGGAGTATAAACATTCTCTTTGGGTGAGTTTGGCGAAAAATTTTTGAGCAAAGAATTTTCGCTTATTTTCCAATAGATTTTAATAATCTAAACGGAATTTGAAATTGCATCGTAGACTATTTCATTTTGGAAAATTCGGAAGCAATTTAGAGTTACAGAAGCATGTTTTTGCGGTTTTTTATATTTCCCTCAATGATTTGTTTAACTAAAAAACGAGGATTAATTAAAGAAATTGTGGAAGAATACACGAATCTCCACTGTGGCCAAAGTGTATAATTTTTATGGTAATTTATGTTATTTTTTATTTTTGAGCAGTATGCATGGTTAGATACGACCTCGTCTTTTTTATAAAATAAATTTTTAATATATTAAACATATAAAAATATAAATTTTTAATACTTATAACCGAATTTAATTAAATTAAAATTTCAAATAACTGTAAACTAACTCTAATTATTACTTTCCTCGTCTATATTTGCTGTATTTTTGTAATGAATAGACTTTAGACTTTAATTTGCATAAAAATAGAGGTAATAATGGAAAATTCTTACCGAAAACCAGCAATATTTGAGCAAAATTCAACGTTATAAACAACTTAATCATCTTGTCCAGTTCTAAACTGTATCACTGTTAATAACAAAATGAAATTACAAATAAATTTTCAAATAATTTATAATAATGACCTTCCGACAACAACAACAATAACGAGAAAAAAACGAAAAATTAAATCATCATACATGCGTAACACTGGTTATTTATCAAAGGGGATATGCCCCACCATAATTGCCCCATCAACGACATAATTTCGTTTTTTCCACTAGAATTATCGATTTGTAGATCAAAGATGAATTGCGAATCGATCAAAACGACCACAAATAAAGACTTGACCGGTTTAAATAATCGAAGACACGAATTGTAAATAAATAAATAGGAAAACACGTTCGATAGGGAGCAATTTTACAACTTTCTCCCAATTTCTAGCCGTAACTCGCGTGCTTTATTTCCCAATTAACCATGGATTCTCAAATTATAGGATTCTTGTAGATTATAATTATCAATTCTATATTGTGAAGATTTATGCGAATCAATCGAGTGAATTCCCACAAAAATTCAAATTAAACTCACTAATGATTTATTAACGAGTATTTTTTCAAAATTTATTCGCAATTTTGTTGTTTTTATTGAAAATAAAGGCATAATTCGAGGTGCAATTCAGCAGTCCTAGAGGAAATCGCTGATTGCGCTTTTATTTTATGATTAATCTCAATATTTGCATAGATCGAATTTTAACAATGTTCTCCTTTTAATCAATCTAGAATTAGCATCAAATTTACATTTAAATCAACTAGAATTGCCGATTTATTATCCATATGGATGATGCTCAATCGATATTTGCACGTTCAAATTCATATTAAGATATTAATAATTAATTTAATTTTAGACGAGATATTTCAGGCTTCAATTTGCATATCGATCTATCAAGAATTAGTCACAAAAACGCCCTGAAAGCTTATATTTTGATGGAAAATCGGCTTAATTGGAAAGCCAGCAAACTGCAAGATTAACGAAGCAAATCGGCTAATTATCGGAATTGAGGCAGACTAATTGAGAATTATGATTGCTGAAATTAAATCGAAATTAAGCATCGAAAAGGTTGAAATTATCTCAAAATTCTTCTTAAACCATGTCGACAGGGTAATTATTGTTTTTCAATTGTAAACATGCACGATTAACTGCGACCTCTAAACGTATGATTTTTATATTTATAAAATGTTTTTTTCGTGTAGTTCACATGTAGATTATGTTTTATTATAATCACGATTACCATTATTGTTGTCAAAAACTTAAATAAATGACCAAGACCGAATTTATGTGGTTCATTGGAAATCTTTCTTGTAGCGCATTTAGTTGAGATTTTTTACAATTAATCGATCGAAATCCAGGCCAACAATCACCGGATTCTATTTTTTGGATAAAATATTAGACGCCTCCAGTGGTTTCTATTCTCTGGTGATTGTTTTTTCCATAACACTAATTGATTATTCGACGTTTCTATCCAATAAACAATAATCGAATGGACGATCAAAAGCGACCACGAATCAACATTATGAATTTCAAATTAAACGAGCTTTAATAAAAGAAAATAAAAAAACTGTAAGTAATAATGATACTCCAGGGGAAAATCATTATTCGTTTCAAATTGTGAGTGTCGATTGTAGGAAATGTTACTCAAATTATACTCGAGAATTTTGATTAATTTATTGGTGGAGAAATATTTCCACGATAGAAGATGTTTGATGATTTTCACTGATAATAGCAGTGATTATAATTTCGATTATAACGGTTTTTTACCGGCAATAAAACTATATGGCGACGATCCAAATTTCGATTTAATCTTCAACTATCAGGGCTGTCAAGGTATTTTAATCAACACTCAAGATCCGAGCGTAATCATCGAACGATTCGAGTATGAAATTCGGCACAATCTAGAAAGATTCAATCGTCGTCGTTATTTGATTCTATCGAATTTTAACGAGAATTACAAGAGAATCTATCAACTGCCCGAATTGTACTATATTCTTGATTTATTGGTGGTTATACCGAAATTATCGGCGATTAATTCAGAGAAATCGTTGGATTTTATGGAGAATCACGAGATTATGTTCGAGTTTCAAACGCATAAATATATTGGAATCACTGATCATAATCAATCGATTATTTTGAATTATTGGTTTGCCAACAATCAAACTTTCGGATCTCGCACGAATTTATTTCCGAATAAATTAAGAAATCAACGTGGTAGAGAATTACGTATGGCCACATTCGATTATCCGCCATATTCAATAATCGGCCATGCAGCCGAAGAAGCGTACGGTTCGGAATATTCAATCGGTTATTTTTTTGCAAAAAAGTACAATATGACGCCTGTACTTGTCCTTAATGACGATTATTGGGGGAATATTTACCCGAATGGAACCGGATATGGGCTGTTGGGGAATATTGCTGAAGATAGAGCCGATATTGGGTTCGGTAAGGCAAATTTTGAGTTAAATTTAGCGCCTAAATCTGCCAATACTTCTCCATAAGTAGGCAAAAGGTCGTTCTTTATTGATCAAATTTTTCTATTATCGTGTCAATTTCATTAATTTTATAAATATAGAAATGTATTAGTTTTAATTTGATTAAACTAATTTTAATATTGATTTGGGCGAAAATGGTGGATGCGCCGAGCAACAAAGAATTAATTTTTCTCCACTTTAGTCTTTCTCTGGGTAATCTGCAAATATTTTCAAATAAATAGGCCAATTATGGGGCTCCAAATCTCCTCAAATATTTGGATCCGACACTATTACAATGTTTTTGTTAATTTTTATAAATATTGAAATTAATTATTTAATTCCATAAATATTGAAAATTTATTCATTTTAGTTCGATTAAACTAATTTTAATATCAATAAAACACAAATTTGATTGGAGCGAAAATGGTGGATGCGCCGGGTAACAATTTTTCTAAACTTTAATCTTTTTCTCTTTGTAATCTGCAAATATTGTCCGGTAAATAGACGAATTATATGATTCCAAATCTCCTGAAACATTTGAATTAGGAATGAACTCTATTGCGATGTTTCTTTTGCTAATTTTTATAAAATTTCAGCCGCTTTATACACGTGGGAATTCTGCTATCACCACCTCGATCTAACGAAGCCATCAGTTCGAACTGGAATAACATGCCTAGTTCCGGCACCAAAGTCGGTAATCTATTTCAAATAAACCAATAATTGGTTTTTTAACGTTTCTAGATTAGCAGCCGGCTGGTTGACACCGCTTATCTCGTATACACTCGACGTTTGGATTTGTATCATTGCCATATTTTCACTGAGCGTAATAATATCAACATTAAGTCAACAATTTTATAACAATCTCGACCAAAATGAAGAGAATAATGGGAATTATATTAACATATTAATATTGCTCAGCAATTCAACTTTGCTAGTTTTCAAACGACTCGTAGTTCAAGCTTTAACAAATTATGAATTTCCAAAGAAACGAATTAATAAATTTATCTCATTTTTAATGTTAATATTCGGTTTAATAATAACAACAATATATAGTAGTGGATTTACAACAATTATGACGATACCACGGTATGAAGACCCAATAAATACAGTCGAAGATTTAGCTAAAAGTAATCTACATTGGTGTGCAACAGACGAGGCTTGGATAATATCAATTGAACAATCAAACGATGTAAAATATTAAGATTGATAAGAATAATTAATTAATTAACTAATATTCCAGACAATAGATAAGAAACTGGTTGAAAGATTCATTATAGGATCTGAAGAAGAACTACATCAATTAGTGAAAACTTTCAATTACGCTTTCTCAATCGAACGTCTACCTTCTGGTAATTTCCCCAATAATCAATCAATTCTACAATTAATTAACTTCACTTACAGAAAATTTCGCAATCGGTAAGTATATAACCGATGATCTACTTGTCAATTATCGTCTAATGCAAGAAGATCTCTATTGGGAGAATTGTGTTGTAATGACACGAAAAAGTACCGTACTCTTGCCAAATTTAGATTTATTCATATCGAGAATGTTTGAAGCCGGTTTGATATCACAATGGCAAAATCAAGCCGTTCTATCATTTATGGATTTCCAAGCACAAAAAATTGTTAAATATTATAATCACCAACATCTATCCCAAGAGAATAATAATGAATTGGTTGAGTTGAAATGGGTACATGTTGAGGGTGTCTTTGGCATTTTAATTATCGGCCATTTGATTGGTGTGGTGGTTTTCGTGCTGGAATTGTTGGTTTATAGAAGGGCACAAAATTTATCACGAGAGTATAAATGTTAAAATATTGTCGGAAATAATAGTAAATGGAGCAAAAACCTGCTCATTATAGTGATTTTCAGCTAGGCATATTTTAGAATCTTGCTTTCATATTGAATAAAAATTACTGAAAAATAATCGATAAAGTTTCCTAATTATTGGAGTTACTAGCATTCATTGTGCAAGAAAATTTGATAAAAAATCTTTAAAAAATCGTCAAAATTCGGAAAAACTAACAAAATTACTGGAGATTTTCTTTAAAATTCGGATAACGCTTAAAATTTACCATCAAAATCTATAGAGTTTGTTACAAAATAAATAATATTGGTCAAGTAATTAGGCAAATTATTAAGAATTGTGAAAGTTTGAAAACATCGAATTGAATTCGGATTTCCCAAAAAAATTAACGCCCCTAATGCTCCTTAAAATCGTCCTTCTAACAGCGCTTTATTTGTTGCAATGAATCATCAAACAAGGGAGATATCGATGATTAAGGGCCGTCCCGAGTAATAAGGAACAGATTCCAAACAG